>PVKE010003789.1:0-69416 GCA_004027555.1 Craseonycteris thonglongyai
AGGATCGAATCCCGGCTCCGGCCCAGGCAGGACCCACATGCTGAACTGGGGAGTTCCCACAGTTTGGTTCTCTAACTGTCTCTGTCTCTGTCTCTCTCTCTATCTGTCAAAAAGTAAAATAGAAATAACTATGCACTGAAGACAAAAAGATAATTTCTCTCTATAAATGTGAAAAGATAAAAAAAAAAAAAAAAAGAATTTTTTCTTAGTCATCAAGGTACTGTGTTGATTGCAGTTGCCACGTTCTAACTTTAAAACCCAGCAGGACACAAGGGTAGTGTATGCCACCGATTCTTATTTTATGCAATTAAGTTCTCAGCCTAATGCCTGCTTCTGAGATGGAATGTTTGTGAGGTTCTGCCTTTCATGTAATGAGGCAGATAAGCCATTTCTAGTAGCATCTGCAAACAGTCTGATAATACATGCAGCATTGCCCATGTGTATGCTGTGTAATTCAGGATGGCTTCTCGGAGAAGGGGAAAATACTGGCAAAGACAAAAGAAAATACTGGAAAGCCTCTTATAGGAATGTTCATTTTATCCTGGATGACAGTAATGTCCCCAAATAATTACGTTTGTGATATCCATGAGTGAAGCCCATCACTGGAAGAACAAGGACTATCTCTAAGGGCTATATCTAAGGACTCAACACTGGTGGAGACTCTTATGTCATGCTTGTCCAACTTGCAGCCTGCAGATCGTGTGCCGCCCAGGAGGGCTTTGAATGAGACTCAACACAAATTTGTAAACGTTCTTAACACATTATGAGATTTTTTTTTTTGCAACTTTTTTTTTTGAGCTCATTCACTATCATTAGTGTTAGGTATTTTATGTGTGGCCCAAGGTAATCCTTTTTCGAAATGGCCCAGGGAAGCCAAAAGGTGGGACACCCCTGCTATGCAGTAGCCTGTGTTCAGTTTTCAAGATGGGAACTTACTACTTTTCTCCTAATGGATTCAAAACTCTACGTCTTGAAACAGTGGAATAAGAAAAAAAATGTCTTCACTAAAGCCTGGCTTTGTAAACTCCAGGAGGTCAGGATGGATGGCAACTTGTCACTGTGAGTTAACATGTTTCCCAAATGGAATGGTAATTTCTTAGAACAGTCGATGACCTTTAAAAATTCTACTAAAAGGCAAACACAAAGATACCAGCTGGGATTGTTTAAAGGTACTCTATATCCTTAAGACATGTCTTGGAATGGTGTAAACAGAATGATTTGACATAAATGGAATATTTATACCCTTGCTCTTATCATGTTATAAGGCATGATAGTTGCTCCAGGCCATTTAGTAGAAACTTGTACTGCATTCTCCTTGTTTGTTATCTTGGTAAAATCATTTCATTGCAAAAAGAAAAAAAGAGGAAAAAAAAAAAAAGAAGGATTAATCAATTAGAGGAAAGGAGATACCAAAGTGAGGAAAATGCTGTGAAATACAACCAGGACCAGGCCACACTGTGGTACTGGGATCTCTGGCATTTAGTGAGGATGGCCGACTGTTTTCTTTTTCATTGTTGTTTCTTTGTTCATTGTGGTAAAAACTCGTAACATAAAATTTACCATCTTAAGCAATTTTAAGTGTACAGTTCAGTCATGTTAAGTCTGTTCACACTGTTGTAAAACTGATCTCGGAATTTTTTTATTTTGCAGATCTGACATTCTTATAAAGCAGTGGTTCCCAACCTTTTTTGGCACTAGGGACCGCTTTCATGGAAGACAAAATTTTCACAGACCTGGGGGGTGGGGATGATGGTTTTGGAATGATTCAAGCACCAGATGCAGCTTAATTGTTGCTTACTCCTCCCTTATAAGGTTTTGATATGAGTCTGTAAGCAATTGGTTTATGATGGTCTCTGTGCAGTCAAACCTCTCTGCTAATGTTTTTTCTGTATTTGCAGCCACTCCCCTGCACTAGCATCACCGCCCCAGCTCCACCTCAGATCAGCAGGCATTGGATTCTCATAAGGAGTGCACAACCTAGACCCCTGTACGCGCAGTTCACAATAGGGTCCACGCTCCTATCAGAATCTAATGCTGCTGATCTGACAGGAGGTGGAGCTCAGGTGGTCATGCGAGCCCTGGGGAGCAGCTATAAATACAGATGAAGCTTCACTCACCCTCCCGCTGCGTATCTCGTGCTATGTGCCCCAGTTCGTAACAGGCCACAGGTGGCCTGTGGCTGAGGGATTGGGGACCCCTGCTCTAAAGTACCCTTTCAACAACAGTGCTCCATTCTCTCCTCCCTGCAGTTCCTGGTAACCACCGTTCTACTTCTGTTTCTATGAAGTAACTCATAGATGTGGGATCATATAGTATTGATCTTTTTTGTGTCTGGCTTAGTTAGCAGAATGTCATCCAGGTTCATCCACGTTGCAGCAGGTGTCAGAATTTCTTTCTTTTTTCAGGCCGAGTAGCGTTCCACTGTGTGTATATGCCACACGGTGTTTGGGTTGCTTCTGCCTCTTGGCTGTTGTGAGTAGTGCTGTGCACATGAGTGTGTAAATATCTCTTTGAGATCCGGGAGTGGGGTTGCCAGCTTACATGGTCATTTCATTTCTAATTTTTTGTGGAACTGTTTTCCCTAACAGTTCTACCATTTTACAGTGTCACCAGCTGTGCACAAGGGGTCTAGTTTCTCCACATCCTTGCCAACACTTGTTATTCTACGTCTCAAATAAATGCCGCTTGACAGGGTCGCGGGGGGTAGCAGCCAGCCCTGTCAGTGGAGTTGTGGGCAGACGCGCTAAGACGGTTGGTGTGACTTGTTTCTGCATTGGCACCTTCCGGCTTTCTCTGCCAGCCCTGGTGTGGATGTCCTCCTGGGCCACTTCAGCTCGGGCAGATCATTGCCTTGTCCCTGGAGCCTGGTGGAGGGGGCATCAGTCACACCGAATCGGTGCCCTCCTGGGTGGGTTGCAGACCCAGATGAGGTAATGAGATTATATCCAGCCCCTCCCTAGCCGGGGCCTCCCAGTGCTCTGGCGAACGAATCAATGCAGGCTGAATTGTGAGAGGGAGCGACTTCTTGGTTCCTAACAAGAGAAAATCAATTCTATAAGAGGATTGTTGCTGCTCACGCAATTCACTACCATTATTGATTAGCAGAATCATTAGCTGGAGACGTAAATGCAATAGACTTGGGATATTGTTATGTTTCAGGTAAATAAATGGCCTGTCTGCGTATTTGTTTAGCCTTCTGTTTCCAGGGGGAAATGGTGGATGACTCAGGGCCTGATGATATACCTTGTAGTGCAAAGGACTAGCCGCCAGATGCTGTGTGGCTTTGCACTTGCACCACCTTACGGCAGTGGTTCTCATACTTCCGCTCGGGCATCACCTGGATTGTCAGACCCACCCCCTGGGTGATCAGTTCAGGAGGTCTGGAATAGGGCCTGAGCATTTGCATTTCTGATAAGTCCCTGGGTGTTGCTGAGGCTGGGCTGGGGAACCCCACTTTGAGAACTGCTGTCCTCCTGAAGAAACGCCAGGCGCCTGGGAAGCCTTTTGGATTTCGTGCCTGGACCTGGCACGGAACCCGCAATCCGCAGGGAAAAGCGTCCAGTGTTTGAGTTTTCAAGAAGTACCAACCCGCCCGAGTCTCATTAGCAAGTAATGATGCAGGTAATGTGCACCAAGGTCGTTTAATGGTGACAGGCCTGGACATTTTCTAATTTCCATTCAGTTTGTCTCCAGGGCCTACTTTATGTTGTTCTCATCCAATAAGAACCACTTCCTTGGGAATCATCATTACAGCCGTGAGGGCATATCTTGCTCTATAAACAGATATACTGAATGTATTTTTCCAAGCTCTCATTCTCTTGACATGGCAAAAACTCAGTCCTCATGCATTTCATCGTTCCCTACCTCACTCTCTAGTCTGACACATCATTTCAGGGGTTGAAGACCATAGCCGTCTGATCTGGGTCCTCTTTGGCCCCCACAGTTCATTGCTGAGTTCTTTGTTCCCTGGACCAGGGGTCAGCAAGGGTTATTTGTTTGTTTTTCTGTAAAGAGCCAGATTGTAAATAGTTTCAGCTTTCTGTGCCTTATGGTCACTGTGGTGACAGATCAGCTCTGCCACTCAATAGGAGAGGAGTCCTAGACAACAGGTAAATGAGCGGGGGTAGCTGAGTTTCAATAAATCTTTATTTACAAGAACAGGCAGTGGGCTGGATGAGGCCCACGGGCAGGACCAAGCCTCTTCACGCCTCTTGGTCTGTGCCTGTCCGGAGTGGATGGGGTTTGTCTTCCTGCTCTGTGAACCTCTCAGGCCTTTCTCCTTCATCGGGGACGCATCGAGGCAAGGCCTGCCTTTTGCTGTCCCCTTCTGCCCCTGCCATGGTGGAAGCTTACTGGGCTTACCTTCAGTTCTCCTGTGTCACTGTGGCTCTGAGGCTTCCAGGATTGTCCCACTATTCAGTGCCACCCATGACACTGTCTACAGTTCCCTCTGCCTGGATACCCACTGCTGTCACTTTTCTGGGCGTGTCGCCCACCCTGAACTCCGCCCAGGAAGGAGGCCCTGGGGGCCCCTGTTCTTTGATTCCCTAATGCATCTGGGGATTCTGTGCTTGCCGCACTCCTTATGGGGCCTGGTCCAGACCGTGAGGGTGGATCATAGGGCTCCTCTCTCAGGACTCATCCCTTCTCAGCCCAATGGGCCACATCGGGAGAGAGACTATCAACTACGTGTGTTTGGGTCCATGTGATCATGCTGTAGCTGACATTCCTAAGAGTAGGGCTATACTATATATATAAGGGGTTGTGAATTTTCTGTTTTTATAGAAATTCTCAAGTTGCTCTCTGTAGAGCTTGCCCTGATTTGCACTTTCATCAGCAAATGTTTGAGAACGACTTCCCCCCACACCCTCACCATTGTGAGCTTTTAGCCAACGGTTCGGTTGTTGGTGACTGGGGATGGATGAGTCTGGAATTTCATGGAGTCTGAATGGGCATTTGTCTTATCGTCAGCTTGAGCATCTTCCTGTATGTTTCCAAGTCATCTGTGTTTCCTTTTTTTGTGAACTCTGTGCCTTCCTCTCATTTTTTCTTTTGTGTGGCTGTCTCATGATTTTGGTGTTGCTTATAGGTTGAGGAAACTACCTATGATGTTATTACAATTCCTTTCTCAGCTGGTCACTAATGACTGTTGATGGTCCTTCTGACTATACAGATGTTTATTGGATTGATTTGAACTTAGCGTTTTTCCTTGGGTCACACTTATTAGTAAACTCTCATCACAAGATGGCTAGAAATATTGCCTATTTTTTCTGTGGCTTTGTTTTCATTTCTTACATTTAAACATTTGATCCATCCGGGATTCATTTCAGTATAAGAAGGGATTAAAATGTGCATATTTCCAGATGGCTACTAGAAATGCTAATACCTAATTTGCTGAATAATATATCTTTTTCTCCAATTGATATGAAATGCCAACTATTTTATCTACTAGATTAGAGAATGTGTGTATTTATTCATTTCTGGGTTTTTTTTAGTTCTTAGGTGAACATTGTGCCAGCTATTAGCCACATAAGACCTGTTTGGCCCTGAAAATGTGGCAAGTTCAAATTGAGATGTGCTGTAAATGTAAATTACAGAGCCGGTTTTAAAGATGTACACACACACACACACACACACTTCATTAATAATTTTTATATTGCTTACATGTTGGGATGATATTTTGGATATATTGGGTGAGATAAAATATATTATTAAGCTTAATGTCACCTGTTTCTTTTTACTGTGTTTATTGTGGCTATCAGAACATTGTATTTGTGGTTCACATTATACCGTCTGTGTATACTGCTGCTTTAATCTTTTCTGCTTTATTCATGTGCTATATTGTTTCAATAATTGGAACTTTGTTTTTTTTTTATCTGTTAGTCTTCCCTCCTGCTGCTTTTCCTTTTCAAAATTTTCTTGGTTATTCGTACAGCCTATTTTTACATATGAACTTTAGAATTAGCTTTCTCGTTTCAATAACGTCACCTAGGAATCTTTATGGGCTTTGCTTCGGACTTACAGGTTAATTTAGGCAGAAGTGACAGCTTTCTGATGATAAAAATTCCCACCTAAGAGCAAGGTATGCCGCTCCATTTATTCAAGTCATAGATTATCTCCTGCGGTGGGATTTTAAATTTATTCATAAGGGTTTTTCATAGTTCTGGCTGAGTGTATTCCTGAGTATTGTATTTCCTTTTATTTCTGTTGTAAATGGGATCTTTTCTTTCATAACACATTCTATTGTTTTTGCATAGGAAAATCACTGATTTTTTCAAACTGTACTGAACCACCAAACTGAATACGATTATTGTTAGTGATTGCTCTTTAGGTGAATCTGCGAGATCTGTATATATACCAGGATAGCTGCATAAATAATTATGGTTTACTTTCCTAATTTTTCTGTCCCATGTCTCATATGTTTCTCTTTTTCCCTCTTGTCTTATTGCACTGATAACCCAGTTTTTAATTATGAGATGCAATGTCTGTTCCCTGCGTTTACTTTCTGTCCCTTTCCCCTGCTACATCCTCAATGAAAAGCCCACATTTATTTGTTGTGTTGTGCTGTTCTCTTTAACTCTTGAAGTTAACCTGAGTGATGGGAATAGCAAAAAGTCTGGATCTGCGACCCATAGTATTGAATTGTTGGAGGATGGATTCTCTACCATGATTCTGTAAATGGATAATCTCCAGAATCTAATTTACTTTATTTTTAAAAAAGATCGGGCGGTCTATTACTACTTCTAAACCCAACCAGCTTTTAAATTTCGATTTTTTTTTTTTTTCAAGTTATATACCATTGCCCATTTGGTTTCTTCTATCCCTGCAGTCTATTTGTGGAAATCCTCTCTTTCTTTGAGGCCCAACGTAAGGGACTCTTCTAGAAAACCTTCTGCGATGATCTTAACATCTTCTGAACCTCCGATGGCATTTCTGCTTCTGTCTCCATCATGGGGCCCTTTTCAGACACCGCTTTGGTTTTATATTCGGTCGCATGCATGCACTGCAGAGACCATTTATCGTCTCTGTGCTTTCCGCATATTAGCTGTTCAGCAAATGCTTGGCTATGGATTGGAGGCGAAAGGGGAGAAGGGCAGGTTTGGAACCGCTGCTGTGGGGAGCTGATGGCTGTGTGAAGAATTACCACGCTGTGCCCAGCCTTGGCTGTGAAGTAGGCTTGTGTGACTCAGCCCTCTCCGGATGTGTTATTGTGTCCGGGAGCCACCTACTACGGAATAGGAGGAGGCGCAGAGAAAGAATGCACATTTAAGGCAGGCCCTCTATGGTCTGGCATTGCGAGCTGCACAGCGAATAATAAGCAGGTGAGCTTATTTAAACTTCAGAACCACAGGCAATATTCTCTCCTCTTTCACAGTTGCTGAAACCGACACTTGGAGAAGTTAAATAATGCACTGTGGGCGAAATGGCTAAAAGATAGTGAAGCTGCAAGGTTGACTCCACTTCTGACACTAATTCTGTCTTGTCAGGACAGTGGGGACAATATCGTGTCCACGTCGGTGGGGCCGGCTTTGCAGAAGGTTGGCTGAGTGTGAGTCTAGAGTGCCAGTGAAGGGAGCCTTAAATCAGCGGATGAATCAAGTGTCCTGTGTGGGGAGGGAATCCGTGGAGGTGATGCTGTGAAAACCACAAGAACAACCTCTCGAGGTGGCCTCCAGTTGAACCTTCCACCCAGC
Source organism: Craseonycteris thonglongyai (assembly GCA_004027555.1). Classification (NCBI taxonomy): domain Eukaryota; kingdom Metazoa; phylum Chordata; class Mammalia; order Chiroptera; family Craseonycteridae; genus Craseonycteris; species Craseonycteris thonglongyai. Next base: position 7,695 of record PVKE010003789.1, read on the forward strand.
ACAGAAATTTGCCTTCAACCTGCTGGATAACAGGTGGTCATCCAGTCCTTCATTTTGGGCATTTCTGTGAGCTAGAGACCTGTTGTTTCACCAGACGGCAAATTCTGTTTCTGAACAATTTGAAGAGTCAGATTCTCTTTTGTTTTGTCTATTAAAACGAGACAAAGCAGTGGAACAAAAGGAGAAGGTGAGAAATGGATTTCTAGAGTCCTGTTTGGCTTTAACAAATGGATTTGATTATAAGGCAGGTGACACAAAGACTCTGCAACTGTTCCTAGGCACCGTGCTTATCACAATCGGAGAGCTCTTCAGAGCAACGTAGAGCCCTGTTCTCAAACAGGGAAGCCGGCCTGAGTTCTGTTTCTGCTGAATATCTTGGTTTCTGTGGCCGGAACAAGCTCTGCGGACGACCACTTGGGGGTCAGAGGGAATGTGACACTTGGGGGAAAATGATTCCTTTTCAATTCACGTGGGATCTTTTTTCAAAGAAACACAATCGGAGCTGACCGCCAGGCTTCCTGTTCCGGCCCCTGCGGCTGACTTGAAGGCCTTGTGGCTGGAGGTGGGACTCCGTGTGCTTACTGAGAAGTAGATGTTGGGGAAGGACTTTGCCTCTTCGATTTGTTCCCACCCCCAGAGGCTTTCCTGGCTTCGGCAGTAACCTTCCTTGACCACAGACTTTCTGAGTGTCTTGAGGGACGGAGGGCATTTTGCCAGCTGGAAACATAGCTCAGGGTTCTTGCTACTGAGGACTTCAGTGGCTTTTGGAAAACTGTGTGGTGCATCTGTAGAGAAGAAACCTAGAGTCCAAAAGTGTCTCAAGTGCCAACCAGACCAAAGCCTCCTGGAGCCGGAGTGAACATGTTTAATGCAAGTAAATCAACCAGTTGACACGATTTTCTTTGACTTAATGTGGGCGAGTGCATCAAAAGGGCAATGGCACAGCCACTTGAGTTCCTGATTTGATTTTATTTTTAAATTCTTGGACTCTTTAGACACAGACTTACCAGCTTACAACTGGAATAGGAGAGTAAACCAAAAAAACAAACAAACAAACAAACAAAAAAAACCAACCCAAAGGTTGTTAGAGGCCCAGTGCAGGCAAAACAGGATTCGCTGAGTGTGGGTTCGTGTAGTGGTGGTAGGCTCCTAGGATAGTACGTCTCAAAGCCTCAGGGAGGTGACACTCCTGAAGCCTGAGTTGGGGACATTATTGCACATGCACATCAAGAACAGAGCTGTGCTTTGTACCTCAAGGGCTGACCACGTCACAAGCTCATTCAGAGTCCCAACAGTCTTGTGGCCTGGCTCTCGCTAGGACCTCGGGGACTCCTGGGGCAGACCCTTCTTTGAGGGCTCCTGATCTCTTCTTATTGTCTGTGCAACTCACTCTTCCATCCCTTTCCTGTTACTTCAAAATGAATGTTGGAGCCATAGTCATGGTCACTATGATATCTTGGGTGGTGGCAGGTGGCATGGGTGGTGGTTATAAGAGCACAGGTCTGGGGTCAGATTGCTGGCTTTTATTTCCCAGCGCTTCCAAGATTCACTGTGCTTTCCCACTTAAGGGAGTTAGGTCTCTAAGTCTTAAGTTTCCTCCCTAGTAAAACAAGGATAACAATATCACTTGCCCAGGAGGATTGTTTGAGAGGATTAAATAAAAAATACCCACTTAAAGCAATAATCTCAGTGCCTGATGTTCAGTAACTATTAGCTGTTCTTCTCTTAAGTGAGACCCGTTTAGCGAAAATGACTGGCTTTGTACTTAAGCAACACTCTGAGCCTGAGGTTTCAGAGGGAAACTGTGTGGCAAGCACCTAATGAAATCTTCTTTCCCTGTAATGCAAAAGTATGGACCCCCAAATCCCAGCTCCTTTCCTGAGATAGGCTGATGTTTTTAAAGACTTTGAGGTGCTAAGGGAGATGGCTAGAGGGTGAGCCATGTTCAGGGGCCTCTGGGCAGTCAGCTGAGTAGGGCAGAGACAGATGGTTCTGGAACAATTTACAGCATCGAATGTCTCTGCACCTTCCCAGCATGCTCTCCTGCCTGCGCTGCTTCTGAAGAGCCAGGTGAGGATGGATGGCGTTTTTCTCAGATCCAAAGTGCTCTGGGAACTCACACTCCTCTCTCTCACACTCTTGCGTGGCATGAATATTCAGTGTCACTTATTTGGCCCCTCTTCTTAAATCTTTATTTGTGATGTTTCTGGCTCTATGGCCACCTCTTTGAAGACCAGAACCAGGCCTCCTCACACTTCTTCGTAGTCCAGGGCTGAGGACAGCTCCGGACCCAGTGTCTTGCACCTTTTGTGCGCTTGCTGAGCGTAAAGATGACCTGTCACTTCATTTCATTCTCACAAACGACTGTGACCGGCTCTTTTCCCAAAAGGTGTCAAATCCATTCACTCCTTTCCCACGTCCTCTGTGGACCTCTCTTCCCTGGAATTCCTCCCCACATGTCTTTCCCTTCCATGGTCCCCACCCCGATCCAGCCTGTTCTCTGCAGAGCAGCCGGAAGGCCCTTTAACACAGATAAGTCACAGTATGACCACCCCTTGCTCAGAACCTCCTGACACCTTGCCTTTGTCCTTAGCATTAAGGACAGATATTGAGGATGTCACCTGTGCCAGCTCACACATTCCTCCCCTATCGTCCCCTTCTCCAGCCTGGCCAGCTGCCTTCTGAGCTCTGTCATACCTCCAGGCCGTGAGCCCACTTCACCGGCTCTGGATTGTCGCCTCCGGCAGCTCCGCACAAGGCTGCCTCCGTGCCGCCTGCCTGACCCCTCTGCAACGTGCCTGCCTCTTTCTGTTTGCTTCTTGCCACCATCTTGCATTATCCCGTTTGTTTTCTGTATTTCTGCATTGTCTGTCTCCCCCACCAGAGTGTCGGCTCCTTGCAGACCGGGACTTCTCAGCTTGTTCTCAGCCAGCACCTAGCATAGCAGCTGCCATCGGTAAATGCTCAGTACCTAGCTGATGATGGAAGAGAGGGAGGGAGGGAGGGAAGAAGGAAGGAGGAAACTCCCGGGGGCATGCAAGATGAGTGCTCTTCCAAGGGTTCACAAGTGCGGGCTGGGCCCCAGAAATGAGGGGCAGTGGGGCTCTCTGTCTCTCCCTCTCCTGAGTCCGAAGGCTGAGGGCGCCCCGAAGCCTCCCACGGCTGGTCTAGCTAGCATGCCGGTGATGATGGAGAACCTTGGGGACTGACATTTGCTAGCTTTTCTCTGGTGGCCGGTGACTCACTGCTGGTTGTCATTCCCCCAGCTTTGCGGGTGAGAGAGGCTCCTGGGAACAGATGCTCGTGGAGTCGATTGTCTGGGCACGTTGGCTCTCCAAGGCCGCTGGCGGGCTGGGCCCATGGCGTGTTCCGGGCTGGCTCAGCCGCCTTGTTGTTTTATTGAATGAAGGCACTCTCTCACTTGGGGAGCTGTTACCCTTCGGATATTTTGCCACTAACACGACTCTCATTTCCCCAGCCTCACTGTTGCCGCGCGGGCGTTTCTGTGTCGGCTGTTTAGTGCGTGTGTGTTATGTAAGGGGCTGGCACCCGCGGTCGTTCTCCACGACTCTTCCTGAGCTCCCTTCTCGGGGCATCCCGGGGAGCTGCCCCGTGCTTCTTCACGTTCTCTGATCTCGTCCCTGGCTAGGTCACCGGGCAGGGGCATCTCCTGCTGCCTCAGCCTTAGCGATGAAGAGGCCCCTGGGCCTCACCACGTTCCCTGCCCTGGAATGCTAGCTTCCTCTTGCTGCGCAACCACTGACCGCAAATGTACAGCCCCTGGTTACAGAGGTTGGGGTGACGTGGCCGGGTTCTCTGCTGGGGTCTCAGGATGTTGGCTGGCTGCTTTCTCACATCGCTAAGGGCGACAGGGCAGGGAACGGAAGGAGTCTGGTTCCTCCTGGCTGTGTTGCGGCCACCGTGGCAGCTCAACTGCTGGCCCTGGGTCTTCTAGTTGAATGAGACCGACAGACCCTTGATATGTTTAAGTCACTGCAGTGAGGCCTGATGTTTCTTCTAATCAAACCTTCATTCGTGATTTGAGCTGCGTTCTGGGCAAGGAAGAGGGCTTTTGTGATTTTTCTATTTTACGGTTCCTTCAAATTCCCTAACAAAAAAGGCCAAGCAGGACAAAGCTCCGAGGTGACCGTGGTGGGCCTCATGTATCCATGGTGGGCACGTGGGCTCAGCCGGGAGCCCACGTGGTTGCTGCAGAGGGAGGGGTCAGGCTGCAGGGGCTGGTCACGGTGTCTGGCAGCCCACAGCGTCCCTTTCCCCGCCGGCCTGACCCACCGCAGAGTTTGGTATTTATTTCTTTGAGTTCTGGACAAGAAAAAGAATGTTCACCAGGAGGTCTGTTCCAAACCTGACCCCGGCAGAGAAGGTGGGGAGCAGGAGGCCAGGCACCAGAATGTGGTGAGTCAGGTGGTTTCTGTGGGGAAGACAGTCTCCTGTTTCTGCCGTCGGCTCCAGAAGGCCCAGTGCGGGTGGCCGTTGGTGGACACCGTCTTGGGAGGGCGCCTCGCGGACCCCTGGGAAGGAATCTGTGTTTGGCAAGTAGGGAACAAACTGAGAAATAGCGACCTTTTAAAGTTTCTCTAAGGGCTGTGAGGATAGGACATAATGATTAAGTCTCAGTGGGCCCCGGGTCCCTGGATGGAAATAGGAGAGGGTATTGATTAGCTCAATGGCGCTTTAAAGAGCTCTGTGTTTGCCCTCATGCCTCGTAAGCAAGCAGCCCCTTCTCTGCGTCCATACATATTGGATTTTAGGTGGCAACGCACACAAATACTGCTTTCACTGGGTAAATATTAGGCTTATGATTGGACGGGGAAGCTGCAGAGTGAGTTTATCCAAGGGGAGTGTGGGAGGGAGCGATCCGTATTGTAACGCCCCAACCTGGCTGGGCTGTGAATCCTTCCCCCCACCTCCTCCTGCCCACGTACTCTCACCCTCCCTTTCTAAAGTGACAGGTCACGAGGGCCGCTATCCGTGGTGAAGGAAATAGGTGACGGCGTCGATAACTCTAAAAGCCTGTGTTTTTATTCTCCCATGCCGTACGCTTTTATCTGCTCACTTAGATCTGAGTGACAGATTTTGTTACGACTACACTGAGACCATTTCCTTTCCCCTGCCCTGCTGCTCCCATTGCTAAGACATAGTTTTCCATCTAGTAACGATGGTGATGGTGATAATCACAGCTAATAGAATTGCGGGCTTACTCCATGCCAGGTGTCCCGCTGAACGTGTTATATAAATGTCTTGATTCTCATTCTGGAGACGAGCTCAAGGCCCAGCAGGTTGGAAGCAGAACTCTTATCTGCCTGCTTTGTCCCGGAGTTGGAATTTAGGCTCCTTTGTGCAAATCCCAGATGTTTTGTAGATGAAAGCTTGGTCTTTCCCAAATGGCGGGATTAGAGGCCTGCAGACTCTTCCCTGCCTGAAACTTCTTTTCTTCAATTAAATAAGTGTTGAGTGCCCGGTGGTCCTGGGGTGGAGGGGACATTCAGGGACCTTGGGCTCCTAACAGCAGCCCTCCTGGAGGTTGCCTTTCTGGGGAAGTTTGAGGAGGGTCCTCACACCCTGCCCCACACCAGGAGGGACGGGAGCCGCTCAGCACCTCCTCATGTTTGCTGTCTGCCAGATTCCTCGCAGAGCTATTGATCACCAGGGCCCAGGGCGGTCTCGCACTTGTGATTTCTCTGTTTGCTCTCCATCTGGATGGGAAGGAAGAGAAATATTCTCAGTCTGGAGGGGTTTGGGAATAAAGGGCTGAGATTTTCATTAAAACTGGGGGTGTTATGCCCTCTCCTGTGGGCAGTAGAGCTGAGTAATCTACCCAGAACTTCTGGCCTTGCCACCTGAGATATAAACTGGTTTTCAGAGAGAGAAAATGCAAATGTGATATGATGGGATGGGATGGGATGTGTGTGCATGTGCCTGTTGGGTGAGGGGTGGGGAATGCCAGTCTTGATCATTTCTGTAAGCAGAGTCTGGAAGTACCGTATTTCCCTGTGTAGACGATGATACGTTTGTCTAAAATTGTTAGAACAAAAATTGGAGGTCGTTTTATACACGGGAGTAACTTGTGCATTGGTTTTGTAATGTCAGATTAGAAAAGGAGCAGTTGTCTTATACACATGGGGCATCTTATACACAGAAAAATACAGTAACTCGGTTACCAAAAAGCTCCTTTTCACTCAAGTTCTCAGCCATTCCCAAATCTGTCTTGTGAGCACAGGAAATGAGCCATCTCTCTGTGTTTTCCCTCCTCCCGCCTCACTCTTTGGGAAGCAGGAAGCACAGAATGCAAGAAACAGGTCTGGGTGGTTCAGAGGCAGGAGAACCAGGCTGTTGGTTATATCATCCCTGCAGCATCGGGGAGGTGACAGTCAGCCTTGTGTTCTGGGCAGTGCAGAGGCGACAGGGACACTGACTCTCCACCACCCTGCAGAGGTGCGGTGGAGACCAGAGGCCTGAGGTCACTGGCCCGGGAGGCCAGCTTCCCAGGGTCCTTTCAGGGGAAGTGTGTTTCCATGGAGCCTCTGCTGTGCTTTGGATGTGGGGGGGGAGGGGGGCTTCCTCGCACCCTGTGGGGAGGTAAGATGCCCAGCATGACCCCATGACTCATAGGCCCTTTGCCTCAGGTCGTGGGGTTGCCACTCCCTTAGCTAATCCTCCAGTCCCCTCTTTCATAGGCATACAATGAGCCTTCCGGGCACATCCTGGCGTGTCACAGCCGACTTGACTCTCATCAGCGGAGTGGCCCCTCAGCGAGATGTCACCAGCTTGATTCTTCATGCAGATATTAAGCTGACACGGGGCTGTGACATGTCGCAGCTTCCTGTCCCCGCGTCTCTGGCGGTTCAGCAACACACATGCTCGGGCTTTTCTCTTTGTTGCAGGCATCCAAGGGAAATCCTGTATTATTAGCGTGCTGTGGCTGGTTCCTCGGTGCTTGCCGCTAGCTTGTCACCTGTCAGCGGCTCCTGTTCCCCCACTCAGATCAGCCGTTTTGCAAATGTACAGGTGAGAAAGGCATGCCCATGAGAAGCAGACAGTTTTAAGCTCGGCCTCTGGCCCCTGGTTTGAGGAAACATTTCATTTTCTTTTTAGAAGGGGGAGAGATTTGGCAGTGCAGGGGAGAGCATACTCTGTTGATAGCTTTTCTTTAACCCCCAAATGACTGCCTCATTTAGTGATTGTTTTTCCTGCTTCTCTTTTTCTCTCTTTCTTTAAAAAGCTGGCCTTTTAGCTGTTGAAAGTGTACCTGCGGACTCATCAGACCTCCTTCTCGGGGGGTCACTGATGTGGAGGACAATTGTAGGGCTTCTGCCATGATCTATTTGCTATGTGGGTATTGCAGAAAATAGTGACATGGACACACACACACACACACAGGCACTGACATGCATATTTCATCTCCGCAGGGCGCTTTCCCTATAATAAGAAGGTAAGTATCTCACTGAGGCCAAGCCAGGAATTTCAGAAAATATGGTCCCCTTCAAAACATTGACGTCTTTACCTGCGAACGGTTCCTGGGCTTCCCTGGTGGGGGGTGAGGGACTTGTTCCCTACAGATAATCCTCGTGGGAGAAACGCTGGAGCCAGGAAGAGTCTGGGCTGGCTTGGTGAGCGTCACCTTTTTCTCAGTTCAGGCCCCGCCAGAGGCCCTGGGAATCCACCCTCACAAGAGCTGGGCCTTCTTCCTCTTGGGAGCCCACGGGGTGTCCTGTCCCCACGAGGAACCTCTACCTGAGGGAGGTTCCGTCAGGCTATACCCTGCTCCCCCGGGCTATTAGAGGTGCCAGCCTGTGGCCCCCACAGGTTCCTTCTCAGGTCCGGAGTGGCTGTGTTGTTGCCCTCTCTGCTGGTCTTGTCACCTGGTGGCCTTGTCACCCTGATCCAGCTGGCCTTTCTCTTCAAGCTGCCCCATGTGAGTGACTCAGCAGGTTATGGGAAGGAGGGTCTGGTGGCATTGTCCCCACCCTCCCCCATGGAGTGAGAATTGATGTCTTTGTCTGGAACTAGAAATTTGTTGATTTGTAGGAAGTTGGGTGTAGAGCAGCCCTCAGGGATTATTCAGTGTAAACTCCCTCATTTTATGCACAATATTCGAAGGAGGTTGTTGACAGACCTTCCTTCTTGTCCAGGTTTGATGCCCCCGCCTCTCTGATCTTTCTGTTGTCACCCACCCAGCCACTCGCCTGTTAAGCCTCTCCCTCTTTTTCATACTTCTTTCCATTCTTTCTTTCCACCCAACTCTTGTTGGTATGTCTCTACCCTCTCCCCCTTCATTCTCATGCCCCAGTATTTCACACCAACAGTTAACCTCTGAACACCAAGTTCTTTCTCGTTTTCTTTTTTAACAGGGCGATGATCCTGTTGACATGGTTGATAATAAATAGATTTATGCTCACTTTCTGGTGGTGTTGGAGAAGGGTTTTAATTGCTTCGTTTATATCTTCACATCTCCCTGTAAGCCACCGGCCCCCAGCTGAGAGGTGGCTGCTGGGACTTAGGAACCTACACCACAGACTCAAACAAAACTTAACATGGCTCATCCAGGGACCCAACGTGGCCTTAGGAGCCCTGTTTATCACTTCAGGCCGCTTTGTTCCCGGCAGGCTAATCAGCATAGCAGCACTGCCCTGCAGTGGCTGGGGAACTGTCCCGACTTGTCACTTAACACTGGCATTCATTTAGTCCAAAGGTCAGTGTTGTAGAACCGCTTCCTAAGACCGTGGAGCTCTGCAAGGAACATCGATGTGCCTTGAAGGGGCACCACGGCCAGCCAGGTAGCATTTAGACTCTAGAAATCTTGGGTGGTAACGTGTCAGAGGAAAGATGTTTGTACTATAGGCATCGTGGTAGTTGGAATTCTGAGATGGTCCCTAAGAGTTGCATTGCCCTGGTATGCATGCCATAGATACCCCTCCCCTCAAGGGGAGTTCACCCCACAACCCCACTTAGGTTGCTGCTCAGGTTGTCTATCTATCAGTTGAGTCTGAGTTCATCAAAAGGGAAGAGGACCCTGGTGGGCCTGACCTAACCAGGCGAGCCCTTAAAATTGGGGCTGGGCCCGTCCTGAGCTCAGAGGGAGCTGAAGTGAGACAGCATCTCCTGCTGGCCTGGAAGAAGCCAACAGCCATGCTGTGAATTTTGCCTCTGGTGGGGCAGGGGCCTGCGGGCAGCCTCCTGGGGCTGAGAATAATCCTTAGCCTCAGCCAGCAAGCACATGGGGACCTCTGGCCTTTGTCAGCAGAAAACCGAGCTCTGCCAGCAACCAGTGCACTTGGCAGAGCCTCCGAGCCTCCGAGCGGAGCCCCAGCGGCCCTGAACTTGATTTCAGTGCCGCGAGGTCCTGAGCAAAGGACCACGGACTCAGTGTCACCCATCCTGGATTCCTGAGCCACGGAAACTGAGAGAGAAGGAATGAGTGTTGCCTCCGTCGCTGAATTTGTGGTCAGTTTGCTCTGTAGCAACAGGAACCCCGTTCAGACACGCTGTATGTACGCCTCAACTTGGGAGTTTGCTTTTGAACTTGGGCTTAGAGAAGAGAGAACTGGGAAAGATGTCTGGGCCCCACATACTCCCAGCAGGAAGCAGACCCACGTTCCTTAAATGCAAGCTGCTTCAATACCCCCTCAGCTGCCAACTCCTCATCGAGCCCAGATAAGCTGAATAATTAATTCTGCTCCAAGCAGAGTGATGCGTTGGATAAAACCCCGTTATAAAAAATTAATCTTCAAAGCCATAGCTTCTGTTTTGAAGTGCTTTGTGTGCCGTTTGAGGCTACTTCATTAGCGTGGAAACACGCAGGGATTTCCACCCTCATCAGAAGCATCTTCCCCTCCCCTCTCCGCCCTCCTCTTGTCACTTACTGGCCCCTGAATTCTACCTGGACCAGCGGTTCCATTTAGACTCTAAATTCGGTCAACTGTTCTGTTTAGGAAGCTGTGTGTCTCAGCCTCGGAGGCAGCAGTGATCAGGAGGCACAAACAGACTATTTTCAGAAACGGTTGGAGGTCTCAGAGCCTCGTGGTCTAGACCCCGTGGGGATGCAATGCTCCTGAGAAGGCTGCTGGCTGTGACCAGGGGCCAGAGGCTGAAGTGTCGGTGGGGACATTGTGAGCATGAGAGGCAGTGACGGTCCTGGGAAGTCCTCCCCACACCCCAGGGTCTCCCCAACATCCTGCCCTGGCTCCCTGGGCCTCCCAGACCTCCCTTGGAGGACTGCGGCTGAGCCTTGCTTGGCCGGACATGGTTGGAGGACCAACACTGAAACTGACTTGGCATCACAGCCCCGCTGTGACTGTTCCCTCCTGGTCCGCTGGAGCTGGGGCTTGGCTCTCTGACTCTCTTGATGCTGATTCCCCGGGCAGATGGACGTCTGATGGTTCAGTGCCCCCAGCCTGGTGCTGAGGGCACCTCTGTCCCTTCTGATGATTGACCGCTCTCTGTCTTGTCATTTGAGACCCTCTTTGTCACCGGTGGTGGCCGTCCCAATTTTTCTCGTGCAGTCTGGAGTCCTGGTTTCCATCTGGGACCGTCACCCCAGAGGACCTTGCCTTAGTCCCCATCCATGAAGTGAGTTGTTTGAAGCCAGTAAGTGTTGGGGTGTTTTGTGATCTAGTACTAAGTGTCTGAGACACATGCCTTCTTCCTGTGGAAAGAGAAATCTTGTCTTAGCAGATTTCTGTAGGCGTCTGATAGCCTCCAAAAGGGTAACGCAGGTCAGGAAAAGTTGCCTGATGAAGACCAGCTGGGGATTCTCAAACTGTTGAGAAGCCTGAATAGGCTCAGAGTGGATTATATGTGGATATTTGGATGAATTACAGGACTCAGTGGAGGAGTAGCTTAAGAGTGATGGATAATCATCGCGGCTTAGAAAGAAAATACCTCCTTATCCTCACGCACATGTGTCCCTTTAGATTCGTATTATTTTAAGAACTTACATTGTGAGTTACAAGAAAACACGTCATGGTTCAGAAAATTCTGGCCCGCTCCATCTGCCTGCCCACCAAGCTCCTGGGATACCCAGCTCTTTGGAACCCACGCACGGAACTGCTTTACCTGCAACAGCTCTTGGGAAGCTGCTCTGTTTGCAGACTTTCATGGAGCTATGTCTGTGCACAGTAGTGGTGCTCTAAATCCTGTTTAATATGCTTACATTGGCTTGATTATGAATAGTAATCTGGCATCAGAAGTGGAAGACAGTTTTGTCCCTAAAAAGACAGTGTGAGTAATAAGCAGACTCACATAGCTGATATATAGCTAGAAGTCCATCATTAACTTTGGCTGTTGTGAACCTTCCGGCTAAGGTCACAGGGGGAGACGGGGAGGAAGCTAGACAGGTGTGGCCTTGGAGGGATCGTGGGCTTCCGTGGGGAGGTCTTACCCTCAGTGGGCTGTCCCGTTCTGAGTATTTCTTCCAGGAAGGAAAATGCATGGAGGTGGAGTGTTTGGTTGGAAAGTCGTGGGCTAGGTGGATGCCCGGCTTCCTGGGGTCTCAGGACATAGATGGAGGACCTCACACAGTCATCAGGAGGACAGAAGCCAGATGTGGGGACAAAGTCATGCTTTTTGCCATTAGCTAGACTGTCCTCAATACTTAGAAGGCCTAAACCTTCTGTGGTTACTGGGATCTTTGTTTTTCACATTGCACATCTCCTCTCGCCTTCTGGAGATTTTTGGAATATCATTCATTTCAGTCAATGAATTGAGCTATTGAGTACCAACACAGTGCAGGCCCCTGACAGAAGAGCCGGAAGACACAGCTTCTGTTCTAAGAATCTCATGGTGTCCAGACAGCCAAGGGAGCTGACAGCTACCATGCAGTTTGGCAGATGTTATGACAGTGGATGTCTGGGGAGCACAGAGAGTCCGGCCAGGCTGCGTTTATCCAGGAAGGCTTCCTGGAGGAGGGTAGTCGGGCTTCTTCAGCTAGGATTTTAAAAGCAACAAGGATGGAGCAATTAGAAGCTTGGGAACCTGCCTCTCTGGCCACTGATTGACTATTCCGATGCTGTTGTAGGGAGAAGGGACTCGAGCTGAATTAGCCACGAAGTTCTGGTGTCTCAGGGCAGGGTGCATTGTGCTTCAGAAACTAGCAGGGACCCTGTGCCTCAAGTGTCCATGCCACTCTGGGTCGCTGTTTGCTTTGAGGCTGGCCACTTGTCACCCTGATCCAGCCTGGCCCTGGGCAGTGGGCCCCAGTGGGCTCCCCGGGAGAGAAGGTCATCTATTTTGTAAGCATCGTTCATATTCTGGCTGCTGATAAGGGGAGACATCTAATTTCTCCCCCCCCCCCCCATTATGTGGAATAATTTAAGATTGCATTGCCAGTGTCATTATTGCAATTGCTCAGTAATAAAAACAGCATCAATTATTTAACGTCACCTTGTGTGTCTGGGTTAAGTGGGGATGGCGAGAGGTGCAGGCAGGTGGTGGGGGAGGGAGGCACAGCTCAGCAGGGCTCCAGGCCCCTTTCTCAGCTCTGGGAGTGGGGGCGGGGGGCTCTCTTAAAGTCCTCTTTTCCTTCTCCACTGGGGTGCACCACCAGCCTGGCTTGAGCTGTGTCTTTCAGGGGACACCGATTAATCCTATGATCTTTCCCTTTGCTCTTCATCAGGGAGATGTGACCAGCAGACAGAACTCAGTGACAGAGACTGCCCGCCATGGGGTTGGGGAGGCTCAGAGTCGCCCCATCCTGAATGAACATGACAGGGTGTGTGTGTGTGTGTGTGGGGGGGGTGCCTGGGTTAGGGGAAGGTCAGGCTTCCTGCAAGTCCAGTGGGGACAGTCAGAGGTCAGCCAGCTTTGCTCTCCCTGAAGATGGTGGTATCAGTGACACATCCCCGTGGGGAGACATTGACGATTGCTATTGGCACGCCGTCTTTGCAGTGTGTAATGAGCTCATACGTGTGGCATGCTGGGGCCCGGTACATACTGGGACCCGGTACGTGGCACTCATACTAGGACGGCTGCGATCACGGTGGCTATGACTTATTCTTGTTCTCAGCGCTGTCACTACCCGGTGTGCTGTTGTATAATTTATTGTCAGTTTATTGTCTGTCTCTGGAAGGAGAACGCAGATTCCGTGAGCACAGGGGACTTGCTGTTTTCTATTGCCAGGGCCTAGAATAGTTCTGGTATGCCGTGGATGCTTAATAAGAATTTGCCAGAGACGTGAAGGCTTCCTAGAGAGAGTGGCAAAATTCTTACCTTTACAGTAGAAAGAGGGTCTGTGAGCTCCCAGCATTACCGGTAGCACAGGGAGCTCTGCAGTGCTGGTTGTCCTAAATCTTTCTAACTCGGCGTTCCTCACCCTCAGTGCTGTTGACATTGAACCGGATCCTTTGTTTTGGCATCTGCCCTGTGCATTGTGGGATGCGTAGCAGGGCTTCTACCCACTAGTTGCCAGGGTCTCTCCTCTCCCCGACCCCCATGAACAAAAATGCCCATTGCCAAATGTCCCCTGGGGTTGGGGCGCAAAGTCGCTCCAGCTGAAAGCCACCATTCTCAATGAAAAGCGGGGTCTCTTCAGGCTGCACCTTACTGAATGGGCTCCAGTCTCATCAACAGCTTCTGGCGTATTACTGCTGCGGCATTTCTGCTGTAATGAAGTGGCTCTCTTCATATATTCTTCCCCCGGTTACGCATCAATCACGTTATAAAAAGAAGGACGATCAGCCGACGTGCGCTCCTAGCGAAACGCGGCGTTTATTGCTGCCATGATTCCTCCAGTGTCAGCGTGAGACGTGGGCTCAGAAATAATTAAAGCACATAAACATATCAAGAACTGCAACTGTATAGCCCTCGGCACAGACACCAGCTGTCGCAGGGGGTGGTTAGAGGGGCTTTCTGCAGGGGGAGCAACTGGCCTTCTTGAAGTCCCTTCTGTCCTCAGGATTCCGTCCATCTGTAGTGTCAACCTTGATACCGTGTGACAGGTTGCCTCTCTGTGCTTCTGCCCGTGACAGAGCGGGTGAAATCCTGCAGCCCCCAGGATTCTGGGAGCCACGAGGCTTCCTCTTCCCCTTTTAAACCGTGGTTAACTGAGGGGTCGGCACCCTTGTATACGTGGTAGAGGACATTGCAAATAAATGATTAGGACAGTACTGATGTTATTGGATAAACGAGAAGACAGGAGAGGAAGAGTCTATGTTTCCGTTTTTATCATTTAGTTGGAAAGCAAAAACAAGATAAAATGTCTGAATCATCAGATTCCCCTTCTGATCCATGTGAGTGTGTGTGTGTGTGTGTGTGTGTGTGTGAATGTGTAAGGCACAGCCAAGCATAACTTTGGTGAGATCCCTTCATGAAAGAAACTTACCCAAGAAAACAGTTTTAGTCTTTGCTTATAGAAATGGGTGCATTTTGGTGACTGAGTCATAAACCTTCTCCTTTCCCATATCAGAGACACATTTTTAAAAATTTATTTTTATTGTTTTTGACAGAGAGTAGAGAGAGAGATACAGAGACAGAGACAGAAGGGGGAGGGCCCAGAACAGTCTCCATAGTTGCACATCATTGGTTTTTCCACATAGTTTCATTCCACAGGTGGGCTTGGGGCTGCACAGGGCAGGAACTGGGCTGGGGTCTCACCTGGTGAGAACTGAACTGGGGGCACTCCCCAGCTCAGCATATGGGTCCGCACGGGCCGGGGCCGGGATTCGATCCTCGGTCCCCGGGGCTGCAAAGTGAGTGCTTAACCCACTGAGCCATCCCGGCTTACCCGAGACACATTTTTAAATGGAAAATTTTGGTTTTTTGGAACTAATTTGGCCTGGTTTTCAAAAAAAATTACCCGCTGCTTTTTTTTTTTTTGCCCATTGAGACGATTCAATGCACCTTCCCTCAGCTTCGAGGTGTTTGGATGAAAGTAGAGGCATTTGTGTTGGTGGACCCCCCCTCTTCCTGCTTCCCCTCCAGGTCCTTTGCATTTGTAAGCCCCTCCCCCTGGGGGCTTCCTGCTGAGGCCATGGGAGGAGGAGCCATGGTGGGCTCCTCTGCTTGCTCCTCCTCTGCGGTGCTGTGGTTCTGATCTCCCTTTTGAAGATGAGCAATTCCTCAGAAATGCTGACCGTGCTTCCTGCCGTGAGGCTGCCCTCCAGGGGAACCTGACCAGTGGGGTTTCTTTGGACAGTTTTGGGACAGAGCCCTTTGCCCTGGGGAATGGGGTTTTGATGTATCCGCCCCCCCCCCCATTTCTAGGATCAGCGCCGACCCCTCAGATCCCATTCTTGTCACCTCAAAAGTTCTACAGACCGAAAGCTTGTCATCGCCCCTAATGACCCAGCTGGCCCGGGGACTGGCGTGGTGACCCTGACGCTCTCGGGGGAGACTGGCCGAGCTGACAGGGCCTGGGGAATGAGGTCGTATGGGCATCACAGTGACTTCTTCTTGTTTCAGGGTGCAGCAGAAGACCCCCCGATGGCCCTGGCACTGAACTTGGACCCGGCGTTGATGAGGAAGAAGTCTGATGCCGAGAGCCCCAGGCTGCTCTGCCCCGACAGTGAACTTTCCATCCGGATAGGCGGCCCCGGGCCTCTTTCAGGCAAGCTACCCGCTGCAGACCCTGGGCTGGGGCCTGGTGGCAGCAGGAATGACAGGGGAAATGCCAGGGACTCTGTCCTATCCCTCCAAGTGACTCGCCCCACTATGCGCGGGGCTGAGCTGGCAGCTCGCCCCTGGCCCGCCTCCCTCTTTTGTTCCCACACCACCTGCTTAGTGCACAGGAGGTGACAGTGGCTTTCCATTGTCTTTCCACCTGGAATAGAGGACCCCGCTGATGGGACTGAGTGGATTTGGGTTAGAGTGTGTGGGCATCTGTCCCTCTCTCTCCCCATTTCTGACGGATCCTGAGTGCGCGATCCCACATACACGACTTTCACCTTTTTGATTCATCTGGGTAACTGTGGGC
Source organism: Craseonycteris thonglongyai (assembly GCA_004027555.1). Lineage (NCBI taxonomy): Eukaryota > Metazoa > Chordata > Mammalia > Chiroptera > Craseonycteridae > Craseonycteris > Craseonycteris thonglongyai. Next base: position 23,623 of record PVKE010003789.1, read on the forward strand.
GTCTCGCTCACTGATTGAGTTTGGCGCCGGAAAACCTAAAGACTATGACAGCAGAGTCATGTCTTTGCAGTTAGTGGGATCAGAGAGCAGTTCCTGAACCTCTGTGGGGGTCAGGTCAGTGCAGACTGAGCCCCTGGGAGGAGTTGGGGGTGCCCTAGAAGGGCAACCCTGCTCTCCAGTCTCAGGGTCGGGCTCCCCCTTTTTGCCCAGTCTTCGCTCACTCAGGGCATTTGGCTAATTTAAGGGCCAGTTAGCACCAGGTTGGCTGGATGCCTTTCTTTTTCATTGAACTTAAGCCCCACTTTTAGTTTAACCTGCATGCACCAGGCACTGTGACACGTTTGTCCCTCGCCTTTGCTTCCCGTTGTGTCTTGAGTGAATCTGGGAGAAACAGATTGGTGACTGGTCACTGTCTTTGCATTAGCGACTTCGGGGAAAAAGGTCTGTTCACGTTTCTGTGATATTTTTTACCACGTGTAGCCTCGGGTGATCTTTAGACCTTGGGGACAGTCAACGTACAAAAGGCACAGCGATGCCACAGCTAGTTCTGTCTCAATGATCTGTGTTCAGATTATGTCCTGCGCAAATGATGCATGGGGAACTCGAATATCTGTTGCACTTGGGCTAATCCTCACTACCTCCCACCAATTCCTATGTGGAATAGAATCAGGAAATGAATATTCATCTGGAATAGACGGTTTAGTGCAAAAAAAATCTGCCCCCTGGCCTCCAATCACATGAATTTGATTTATAGTCACATCAGAACAAATTAGGTGTTGTCTGCTATTCTTTTATTAGAAAGTCAAGAACTGTCTGGTGACGAAGCTGGGTCCCTGCCCTTTTGTAAAACCCATCATTTTTCATGGCCTCTCATGGGAACAATGGGACAGAGGGCTTTCTGTCTAAACGGGGCTAGTGCCCCTGGGAAGATTCCTGAGCCCCTCAAGAATGAAAAAGTTGACCAGATTTAACTCTATTCCCTCGCTCCCCCTTTTTTTTTTCTTTTTAATCTTAAGGCTATAGAGGGGAGGTTCAGTGCCTGTCAATCAAAATAGGTAAATAGCTGTAGTGGTTGTCCCTTCGATGGACCTTTTCCAAGGGGTCCCTGGGAATCTCGGGCCAGTGGGCTCTGCTCCTGTAGGGGAGGCTCCCAGGACTGCTGGACCTTCTCGGCTTCTCGGGGTGAAGTGGTCAGGGAGGGCCTGCGTGGGTGGGAGAAGCAATCCGTCCTCTGCTCCGGAACACCTAGACATAGCCGGTTACCAGGTTACCAAGCAACGCTAGGCTGCAGTTGCTCCCTGTTTGCATGCAAAGGCCAGTGCAGCCCATGGGGGAACTGCAGAATGGTTTGTGGAGATGAAGAGAGCCCAGCCGCCTCCGGGAAGGTCGCTGTCCTTCTCACCTGGACACACGGGAGGGTGTCAGGCAGTGGAAGACTCAAACTGATAATGGCTATTTGATAACTGGCCCTGTGCAGATCAAGCCTGAATATGCATCATTTGTACCATCTGGATTTGGCCTGAAGCTGGCTGTAAATGGAGCAAGGAGATTGGCTTAATGGGTATTTAGTGAACAACATAAGCCTTTTAAAAAATAATATTGGCGCTGCTGTTCTAATGTCCCGTAATTGGTTCAGCAAGAGGAAAAGCTGGAAAAGCCACGCTGTGGGAGAGAGGGTTCGGCTGCTCTGAACTGGGGAAGCATCTATGAGATGGTTTCCTATTATGTCCTGGTACCAAATATTTTATGCTATCAACCGTTCTCAAGGCTAGGGAGATTTTGGGACCTAGTAAACCAGAAGTTCTTTTAAAACTAGCAGTCTCTGACTCTCGCCAACCACCATTTTTTTTTTTAATTAAAAAAGCAATAACATAGATTTAAAATTGTTTTTAAAGTAATTTTTCTTCCAATTTTCAACTTCTTATGGTCCAGGCTCCCATCTCAGATGCAAATCCTGTTTCAATTTTTTTTTTTTACTTTCTTTTTACTGTTAAATTTATTGGGGTAACATTGGTTGGTAAAAATTACATAGGTTCCAGGTGTACAATTCTACATGACGTTGTCTATGCATTGCATTGTGTGCTCACCACCCAGAGTCAGTTCTCTTTCCATCACCATATATTTGATGCCCTCTCCCTCCTCCCCAACCTGCCCCTACTCTCCCACTGTTTCAATTTTCTTGTATATCCATTCAGAAATATTATGTCTACACGGTCATACTTGGGCCGTTGTTCTGTAACTTGCATTTTCCATTTAGCAGCACATTTTGGTCTTTGCTTTCAGCGATACTCATCCATTCATCCTATTCTTATTATTGGCCGTGCCCTTACCTAATTAGTCCCCTCTTGATGACCCTTGAGGTTGTTTTTGATCTTTTGCTACTGTGAAGAATGCAGCAGAGAGCACTTTTAGATGAACATCTCTGTGGGAAATTATATTGTTGAGTAAAATCTAGCTGTGAGGCCAAGGGTTCTGTACATTTGGGGTCCATGCCTTGGCACCAAAGGGTTTGTGAGCCTCTTGAAATTTTATGTGAAAAGAAACAGGTGTGTTTTTGGAAGGTGAGGTCTGTAACTTCCATGACACGTCATAACCCAGATGTTCATCTAGAACTTGAACTTCACTTTCTTCACCTCACCCACTCAGTTGCCCAGGTGGGCATTTTCTTCCTCACTAATACTCTTTTTTTTTTTTTTTCTAGAAAAGGGGTAGTACAAAGTGAATCAGTCTATTCTTTTACTAATGAACTGCCCTATTTCAGGATGTCGTTTGTCTTGAGAGAGGAAGTTGAAATTCTCCAAGAGGGAGGGCTTTTGTCCATGCCATTGGCATGGCAGATGGAGAACTGTCTGTAATTTTAGGTATAATAAACGTGGAAGGAACAGGAGTAGGCATTATTTTCCAGGAGAGAATGAGGTGGATTTAATTTACGAAATTATTTAGTTGTGAAGTGGCTATTTATTTTCTGTAATTGTTCCAGAGCTTGTCTGGGGAGAAAGTGAATGAGTGCCTACGTCAGGGAAACATACCGTAAGCTGTAAGAAGCTCTTCTTTGAAACCGATTTTTCCTTAATGTCCTATTATTCTTTTTATAGTAGGAGAACTCACCTGGCAATAACCATCCTACCTGAACAGCCTGACAGGTTAGAAACCACGGTTTGCAAAATGACAACGATACACACCCAGCTTTAACTGGGTTATAGATTTGGATAAACGACCCTCATCAGCCCATGAGCAACACTTATTTGTTTGTATCTTAGTCTGAATTCGAATTCTTTATGGGTCGTGCTGCTGATTGGCTGGGTGGCATCCTCCTGTGGCAGTAGAACTGACCTTGGTAGAAAGTGCCGATGGGGCTTGTTCCATTTAGAACCACAATGCAGTTCTGGTATTTTCTGATGCCCTTATTTCTCGTTTAATCTAGTACCTGTACTTGGAATTGGCCCTCTCCCTATTTTTCCTGAGGTGCCTCTGGGAAAAGATTTGATAAGCTGATGAGTGTGGCACTATTAACCATTGGTGCATGTGTTTGCATTTGAACAGGGGACAGTTTCTCTGAATTTAGCAGGTGGATTTTCACACCGGTTGGCCTCTAAGAATTACGTTTTTGTGTGCGTGTGGGGCTGTGAGAGGGCAGCCAGGTTGGGGTGGCGTGAATTCCCTTCTCAGAAGATCGCCTGCCTGTTCTCTCCGTGGGACCAACTGCCTGCGTTCAGCGCCCCACTGCTGGATTTCCATGGCACTGACGCCCCTTGGCCCGGCCTCGTCCTGGGGAAGCAAAGAGGACCCATTCAAACAGCTTCCCTGTCTCCTTCTTCCGTGTCTTCTAACTTTCCAAGGCTTCCCCGGAGGCGATGCTCCTTTCTTTACTGACATTTCCAGTCCGGTTTAGTCAACTTGAGTTTGATCAAGAGTCAGATGTAGCTCCGAGGAGAAAGTCTGAGTGTTTATAACCGAGTCTCCAGAATACTGCCTTTAGGGAAGTCTCTGGGTTGTGATGAGTAATTTTGACTTTTTATTGGCACAATCGCTAGAGATGAAAGAATAATTTTCCAGTTATCCCTGTAGATTTAATGTCTTGGCATGTGGTTTTAGCAATTAGACTCTATTTTTATTTTTTCTGTAATGTGTTGGTTAGGGGCCATTAAAGTCTCCTCCCAGCCCATTTTCTAGGGCTGCCATGCCATAACAATGCACCACAAACTGGGCAGCTGAAAACAACCAAAATTTATATTCTCACCATTCTGGAGGCTAGAAGGCTGGAAGCAGAGTGTCCCTGGGCCATGCTGTCCCCGAAGGCTCTAGGGGAGGCACCTTCCTTGACTCTGGTAACGTGTAGCGGCTCCCGGCATCTCTTGGTTTGCCTCTACCACCATTGTCACATGGCCCGCGCGCATGTGTGTGTGTGTGTGTGTGTGTGTGTGTGTGTGTGTGTGTGTGTGTGAGAGAGAGAGAGAGAGAGAGAGAGAGAGAGAGAGAGACTGTCTGAGTTTCCCTTTCCCCTCTCTTATAAAGATATCAGCCATAGAGTCTAGGGCCCGCCCTAATCCAGTATAACCACTTTTTAACCAATTACTTCTGTAAAGATCCTGTCTCCAAGCTTTGGGGGAAATGGGGCAGACGTGTGGCTTGGGGGGCACCAGCCCCCCGTTAGGATATCTGTGCCAGGTTTTTATTGCCTGGAGATTGAGGGGCAGCTGCCAGAGCTGCACACTTTTCATAGCGTTTGGTTTGGTTTTTCAGATTTTTTTTTTTTTTTTTTTTTTCTTCAGAAGCTCCTTCTGCTGGGGACGCACAGGTGGCACTGGTGCCAGGGACTTAAGGTCCCAGTTGCTTGCTCTCTTGTCCCTTTCACCTGTTACGAGAAGTGCCCGAGAAGCCATGGAAGCTGGTTTTGAGCCTACGGGGCTGGGAGGGCTGTGAGGGTGCTTGCTGAGAGGAGGACGAGGCTGCGGGGCAAGGTGAGGAGTCGGGGTTCAAACCTGTGTCCCCAACAGCACGAATCTGGCATCTGGGCTGGGGCCAGGGCACTCCTGCCTTAAAGAAAAGGAGTCCAGGGCATTATCATGGTGTTACCCTTCCTTTCCTCAGTCTACCAGTACTTCTTGGCTTGCTCTCTGTATGTCTCCTTTTGTACCTGCCTCCCTCTTCTTCTGCTCTCTCAGGTGATCTGCCTCCCCTCCGTGAACAGAGCTTCTCCTTGAAGTCGTCCTTCAACCTGCCCACCATCCAGCCCTACTTAATTGGAGTTATTAACCACTCAGTGTCAAAGGGTCCCTGCTTCTCGTCAGCCTCCCGCAGCCAGGCGATAAGGCAGATGGGCCATGGTTTCTTTTTTTGCAGGGTCTTGTGTTCCACCACTCCTCACCTTGAGGCGTCTAAGCGGACCGCACGCCTCCCCCTTGCTTCTCCTATGGGCCTCGGCCGGCAGAGAACAGCCGGGTTGAGGATGGGGACTCACAGGATCCGGTTCTGTGACCAAGAACCTCAGCGCCGCTTTTCACCAGGGATTGGACGAGCCACCCTGTGATGTGGCTGGTGTTCAGGACTGAGACCTTTGTGGGCGGATTGCTTAACCTGGAAGGGAGGGTACAGGCGAGGCCCCCACTAGCACGCAAGTGAAGCGGCACTGCCAGCACTAACCAGCTGCTCCTGGCCAAAGCTGCAGAAGCTCGTTTAAAAGTCTGAGCTGGGAAGGCCCCACGATGGCAGCTTTTGCTCATCCAGCTCGGCGGGCGGAGCGAGGCATTTTGACTCAGCCTCTGTCCTAAAAGCCTGATCAAGAGTGCTGTGGCCCAGGTGCCTTCATCCCAGCCTCCCTCTTTGTTTCCTCCCACCCTGGCCCCCCATTTAAGTGCTGTGTGCAAAGCCAGGGACATTTCCGTGTCACATCTCACTGGGTCCATGCGGGTAGACAAGCACATTGCCTGTCTCCGGAGGGGACTCTTTAGCACCGTACATTAAACACAATGTGTCTTATTTTCTAAGCACAATGTCTGCTTTGACCCAATTGGCAGTTGTCTTTAATCTATAGGGTGCTTAATGGAAATGAAATCCACGGTTTCCCAGGGCTGCAAGAGCCCCTGGGACAGCAGCCGAGGGGATCGGAGGGGAGGGGAGCCATCAGCTGTGACTGGCAAAGGGCCTCGATTCCTGGTTCCCTCCCCTGGAGAAACAGGCGCAGCTTTAAACTTGAAACGTGAAATCTCAACATCTGAAACATTTGGAATTAAATAGAAATGGTGGCTCCAAGTCAGGTCACGGACCTTCTGAGGTTGTGGCATGTCTGTGTAGATGCTCTGAAGGGGCTGCCAACGTCTTCCTTCATTGGACCCTCACGGGATGAGCCTCCTGACCCACTGTCCTCAGAACGTCTGCCTCGACCATTGTGCAGGGAGACCACTCAAGTGCCTGATGAAAAGCCCAGACTGCCAGGTTATTGGCACCTGGGGTGGGACAGTTTTCTTGGTACAGCGATGTCCTGTGCATTGCATGTTGCTTAGCACCCCGGGTCCTCAGCCACGAATACTTGCAGCAATCCCTAGTCAAAGTGACCATGAGGCAGAAGTGCCCCAGACAGTTCCCAAGGCCCCCCAGCGGGCTGCGCCCCAGGGAGCAGATAGGATAGGGCAGGCTGGGTCTTACACCGGGACGCAGATGCAAGGAGCCTGCATCCCAGCGGAGCTTCTGCCTGTGGGACTGCAGCATGGGACCGGGCTGTGGCTGCTCCGAGGCAGGGGCTCCTTTTCAACGTGCATTGAGTGCTGCCTGGCCCAGCTGTCACCCCGCCATTGCCCCTGGCCAAGAGCCAGTGCTGGAGACCCTCTCCCTGGAAAAAATGCATCTGTGCCGGTTCACACACATTTCACATTCGATTTCTGAGCGCGTCTCGGCTGGCCCAGCACAGTGCCTGGCACACAGCGAGGGCTCAGGGCACGGCTGTTGACTGAGTGAACTACCGTAAATAAAGCCCATTTGTGGTTCTGTTACCTGGGGGCCCTTGGTGAGCTTCTGCCGGGTCCCCAGATGCAGGGCCTTCCCTTTGTTTGCATCCCCTTCATCCTGCAGCTTCTCCTTCTTGCACTAATACTTGGGGTGCTGACAGTGGGAGGCCAAAGTGCAGCTAAGGGTGTTTCGGCCACGGGACTGGGTTGGCACGGAGCTGAAGCAGGAGAGCTAGTGACAAAACCAGCAGTTGGGACACTGAGTCCGTGGGGAGCCCAGTTGTTTTTCCCTCAAAGCCACCTCCCTGACTTCTTGGTTGTAAGATTCTGAGTCTATCCACCCTACCACCCACTGCTCTGACTGCCCTCTTTTCTTTTATCCTCTTGGTCTCTTGTCCAAACCTCCGCGTGTGATGTTTGGGAACTGTGTTCTGTTCTCAGAGCTCAGACTCAGCATTCCTGCCGTCCGTCCCTTTGCTTCATTATTTGCTGTCCCTGTTTCTGGTGGGATATGATCAGGCATGGTGCTGCCAAGATTCACCACGTTCTTTTTCTTTTGTACAGAACTTTCGTGTTCTGTTTCTTGTTTATTCATTCATTCATTCTTTCACTAATTCATTCATGCTTCATCGAGCCAACTGCTCTACTTGAGTGAGTCTGCTCAGTGAGCTTGGTCCCTACCTTCAAAGACTGTGGGAGAGGCAGACACCCAAAACAAACCATTACACAGTAATTACAAGTCATTGTACTGCGATTTTGATGCTTGATGTCTTTTTCAGTCTCCAGAGGGTGGTTGTGATTGTGGAGAAAAGGACCCAGTCAGTAGGCCGGGGATCCACCTCTTTGAAGGAACTTTTATCATTTTTTCTGGGCCAATGAGTGTTTTGAGCACAGCCAGTTCAACCTTATTGAGAATCTTCCCGTTTCTTCCTTTATTAGCCCATGTTCTTTGGACTGAGGTAGATGGATCAAGGTGATACTGCAAATGCTCTCTCTTCATTGGGTTTATAATCTACATTTAGAAACGCCAAAGCAGTCTTATTTTTTTTGTGGCTGGGCATCATTTTAATAACAACATCAACCTTCTCAAAACCACCCTTCCCCCCCACACATTCAAAATAATATTCCCAAAGCCGGCGCGGCTCCATTTATTCGTCCTGGCCACGCCCCCATAGGAGGGGCGGGGCTTCCCTGGTGCTGTGTTCTTAGGAGATTTTCTCATGTCTCTGACTTTGAGGCTTGAGCTGGCCTCCTGGTTTCTGGAGCCATCGAGGTCAAAATGCAGTGAGAAGGGAGATGCCCTAGATACAGTTTGTTGTCCAGAGCATGGCTGGTTTAAAAAAAAAAATCATGATTTAACTTTTTGTTCTTGTTGTTTCATTAAGTATCACTGGTAGATGACTCACAGTGATGATGGCATTGACTCAAAATTTATGCTCCTTTCCAGAAAGCCGAGGATTTGAAGGCCTGAGGGCTCACTTGGGACTGCAGGCATATTCCTTACATTAAATAGCGTGCTTCCAAGAGGGTTCACTGTTGGCTGTGTTTATCTGAATGTCACAGGCTGTGTGAGTCAGCTTGGCCTCGTACCAAGCCACTCTCAAATCTCAGGGGCTTACAACCACGCAGGTTGATTTTGCTTTAAAGTTCATGCAGGCTGCAGGCTGGCAGTGTCTCCTTTCCATTTATCTTCTCCTTCTGGGTCCCAGACTGAGAAGCAGCCCCCATAGGATATGCCCAGTGGCATATGGTCGAGGAGAAGAATGAGAGATCTGCGGGAAACTTGGGGCACCCTTTTAAGAATTCTGCTTGAATACGGTGTGTTCGTATCCACATGCATCCTGTTGCCCAACTGATCATGTGACAGCTGCTGACTTGGTGCAAGAGAGTGTACTTGGGCTCTAGGTAGACACTATGAGTCGAGGTGGGGGTGCAAAAATCACCTATAGGTGAGGGAGGCATGCATAATGGTGGATGTAATACAATCTGCCACAGTCCTCCCTCCTCATCACACATAATCACTTTTGTTCTTTCCATACACATGGTAGATGCACTTCTGACCCCATGGAAGATACTCAGAATTCTCATCCAGTCATGGCCTCAGGTCTAAGTTTTAGGATATCAGGATAGGGTCTGGATTTAGTTGCTTCTGATCTGGAAACCCACGCCCTAAACACATGTTACCTGCCCCACATGTCCGATGTGTTGGAACAAAAGTAGAACAACCCCCGTGGACCCTTTCCCCATCGGAAAGAGGAGTGGCAGCCGCATTGCCCTCACTGGTACCTGTCAATTCTGAACTCCCACTGGACAGACTTCTGAGGGCTGCCTACCCTGGGGACAGGGGTGTTCCTTGGGTGGGTTGGGAAGCTCTGTTATTTTCCATGGGTCTTGGCTTTTCACGTTGGGAGAGCCTTCCTTCCTGATGATTCTTTGGACACATCGGAAAAAGTACTGGAGCATACGCCTTCCTTGGGGGCTTAGCAGCTTTCTCAGCCCACTTCCTGCCGGTCGGTGTTCAGTTCTCCAGGCGAGCATTTCTTTTGGTGCTGTGACTCGTTCCCAACCAAGGTAGCCCAGCCCGTGGGCTCTGGGCCCAGGACATCATTGAATGAGGCCCAACACAAATTGTAAACTTTCTTAAAACATTATGAGATTTTTTTTTTTGGTGGCCATTTTTTTTTGTTTTTAGCTCATCAGCTATGATTAGTGTGAGTGTATTGTATGTGTGGCCCCAGACAATTCTTCTTCCCATGTGGCCCAGTGAAGCCAAAAGGTTGGACACCCCTGTAACCATGATTAGTTGTTATTCCCACTTGATTGTAATGATTTTGTGAGCCAACAACCACGCTCACATTTCTCTTTGAGCTAATTCTTTTCCAGACACACCTCTCTCTGGATTTAATTATGGTCACTTTGAGCTTATCTGGTTTCTGTGAGACCTGGCCACTAATCACTTTTCCTATAACCGTCTAGCTAAAAGGATTTATCTGGGACTGGGTGAGGTTGGGAGTATTTTAATCCATTTTGAGATTTTAACTTGCCCTTGGTTTTGTGTGTGTCCTGAGGCTAGGTCTCAGTCACCTTTCCTACAGAGAACATTTATTTTTTTTTTTAATTGATAGGAAATAAGAAGCAGTTGTAGTTTTTAACCTATTAAGTTCTAAATTTTCTAGATTTTCTTCCTTTCCCTAACCCCCAATCCTCCTGGAAAACCAGCCAATTATTTTCTGAGCTCCTCTTTTTTTTGTAGGACATTGTCAAATGCACCTGATACTAGCTTGTCATATCAGTAGTGGTCTGTTTTGTGACCTTTTCACGGGAAGCCGCATTCATTAGTTGTACCATCTGCCTTTCAAATGATCACAGGGGACGGTTTTCTCAAAAGTCTTGCCACTGTAGAACAAGGTTCACTATTTTTCTCTTCTAGAAGTTTCCTCATTGTTCCCTTTCCAGTCCCAAAGCTAATACCACACATTTTAGGTTTTCCTGCTATATCACACCCCACCTCCGGTGCCAGGTTTTGCAGCTGTCGGCTTTGCTGGAGCAGTATCCATCCCTCCCTCTCCGCGGCTCACGGCTGCAGGTTGACTGTGGTTCTGGTCCACCTGAATTCTCATTCTGGGACTCGGGTTGGGGGAGTGGTGTCGTTGGTCATGCCCGTTCTTGATACCTCTTGCATGTTGAGTCCTTCACATCTACTCCTGTTCCATTGGCCCAGGCAACTGACGTGCCCAGCCCTGGCACTGGGCCAGGCCAGGATGTGTGGGCGGCCCGGGTCGTCCTGCAAACCACGTGGCACTGAGCAGGGATGTCTGATTTTCTCACAGCAAAGAGGAGCATTGAGTATTGTAGGGGGAAAAATTACAATCGACCACCAGTGTTAGATACCAAATGAGAGAGAAGAGCTGAATGACGAGCTAAAGAAAAGTCACAAGCGTGTCACCAAATGGAGCAAAACTTGGGAGAGGGTGAGGGGGATTAGTGCATGCTGGGAGAGATTTCTTTCAGGTTATTTCCAGGTGGTGGCATTACTCATTGAGTCCCTAAAACTCCTTAGGGGAAGTGACAGCATGCCCTGTTTGTGAAGATACCCATTGTGGTGAGTATTTCTTCTCAAAACCTGTCTTCTTACTTTCTTCAGGGCGTACGCATGTGCGTACCCATCCATGCATGTATGTACACACATGTGCTTATGCGCGTGCGCATGCACACGTGTGTGCACACCACCCGACCCCACCTTCCCAGACTTTCTTTAGTTAGTTCTTTGGTAATAGCGATGTGTTTTAAGGTTGGCAAGGACGCATGAGCCTTTTGTTTCTAAATCACACTTTTAGCACAAAGCACTGTCTGTTCCGGATCATTAAATTCCACTTAAATAGTTGTTTATTGAAATGAGAGAGGCTGTAAAGTGGATGGAAGAGCAGATGCTGCTTGGAATAGTAAGTGGGACACTCTGCTCTGGGCGTTTGGAAGGTTGTTTGAGGCATTGCTTCTGATAGCTGGTTGCTCCCGCGGTGACTGGATACCCAACACAGCTCTGTGTCTCCCGGGACAGCTGAGTGTGAGTTCTTGTCTTGCACTTGGTTATAAGATCTACAGATGTTGGGGGCTGTGTCTTTTTTGGGAGGTGGCATGCTGATGTGGGAGGCTCTCAGGCAGACGCAGGTTTGAATTCTCCTTGGCATTCTGGCTCTGTCCTCTTATAACAATAATAATATTAATTGCACTATGACCCAGCTCAAAGAGGTAAGGGGACTGGCACTGTCTCTGTAGTTATAGACCTTAAGATGCACTCATTTTTACGTTTTTAGCATTTCTGAAATTCGTATTTGTCTTACAACCAATGGTATGTCATAGTGGAATTGATATACTGCACAAATAAAAGTGTTTTACAACTGTTGTATCTTAGGCTTGGATGAAATATAGTAATAAGCACATAAATGGGTGTTGATGGAACAAAAATGAATTACAGAAAATGTCTCAATATAAGTTAGTGTTCCCTAAGTTTTTGTTTTGATCAGAGGTCACTTTGAGAAGCTGATGAAAACTCTGAATCTTTTTCTAGACGTGTTCCCACAAAATTCTGCATATGGTTTCAGGGTTTTGTGGAATGCCCTGGAATCTCTTTCCTAGACCTACCCCCTTGAGAGAAGGTATGACTCTCATGTATTATTGTTATTATTACCTTAATTTTTCCTTTGCCTCTTCTCCACACCACTTGCTCATTGAGTCATATTTAAGTTGTATCTGTTTTTATTTTTCCATAGTTTTAGGAAATGTAATAGTGTTTCTATGACACGTGCTTGCCGTTCTAGTTTCATTCACCTGTCCTTGTCCCCTGCCCCCCGCCTCTGACTTCGTATCACCAGTCAGTCCCTACTGAGGAGTAACACAATCCTTCTGTGGCCGACTGCCTCCAGATCCAGCGTTCGCAACATGTTTTCATAAAGTACAGCTCTAGAGTTGTTAGTCCAGGCAGGGAGAGGGAAGAATATGCTTGGGTCATGTTCTTACCTTTCTATTCATTTCATGTAATAAACAGATTCTTATTGTGCCTCCCGGATGTTCTAGGCACTAGGCAATATGACAGTAACCAGGACAAACAAACAAAGCCAACAATAAAGACAACACAGTGGAGGAGACAGATAATGAGTTACACATGAGTGACATACATTACATGAGGGCCGTCAGGAAGAAATTCAGCCAGAAATGCCTCTGTTTTTCATATTACATGGCTGAATACTTTCCAGACAGCCCTTGTAGACTGGATGGTGCTCACTGTTAAAGAAACAAGGCAGGCGAGGGGATAGGCAGTGCTCCCGTGCTGCGTGCGTGCATCTGTATGCGCGTGCATGTGTGATGGCAGTATTGCACATTGAGGTGGCATGGTTTGGAACACCTGAGAGGTGACATTTATATAAAGACCTCAAGGAGGTGAGAGATCAAACTATGACAATATCTGGGGGGAGAAGAGCTTTCCAGGGAGCAGGGAAAGCAGGTGCCAAGGCCTTGAAATGGGGGTACACCTAGTAGTTTCAAGGAAGAGCTAAGAGGGAGGCGTGGCCCACACAGAGACACCCCAGAGTGGAGAGGTGAGACATGAAGTGTGGGCCCCCTCTTAAGACATTGATGTTTGTGCCGAGGGACCCAGCAGGTTCCTGGAGGATGGGAGCGTGGTCTGACGTAAGTTTCAAGAGGGTCATCCTGGCTGTCGCGTTTGCCCTCACTTGTGCGTGCTTCCCGCCCTAGTGCATCTCCACCGACTTACATCTCACGTGGCTCCAGCAGTGTTTGGTGGGCAGAGAAATCACAAATGACTTTAGAAAATGTTTAGTGAAAATTGCCATGCTGGCCAACTTTATTACCTGGACTGCTATAGAAAATAGCCCTAATTCTAGCTGGCAGGCAGCCCGCTTCTCCCAAGCAGCATTCAGTACATGGCAGACCTGAAGCATCTGAAGAGGTCCTTGAAATTCATTGTGACCCGATTCGCCCTCGTCAACAGAGCTCTCTGAAAATGAATTTCAGCCGCGTCTCGCGTTCCCAGCCGGGCACAGGTAAACCCGGGGGTCACAGGTGCAGCCCTGGCAGCTGCGGCACTGCCTGGCCACCCTTGAAGTTTGGTCTCCACCGGGATGGGGTCCATTCTCAAGGTCAGAGGGCTCTGAACTTCTCTTCCTGTGGGTTGTCAGTTGCTGACCTTCTCTTCACTTCCAGAAGGAAGATCCACTGCTGGGTTCCCTGTGCTCCGTGTATGTTATCCTAAGCTTTTCCAGGCTGCCCATCAATGTTGCCTTGGACTTGAAGCTGCGCCTTCTTCTCTCTCTCTCTCTCTCTCTCTCTCTCTCTCTCTCTCCCTTTCTTCATCTTATGATCGCGGTAAAGTGGTTTGGTTATTTGTTTTTTCCCAATGATTTGGGGGCTTAGCTCAGGAAGTAGGGAAGAAAGTGTTATAACCATTGTGCATCTTGAGGTGCTCGGTGGCGGGAAATGCCAGGGCTTTCCTGGCCCCTCCTGGCAGCTGTGTGTGTCTTGTCGTGGCTGTGATGTCACAGTGGGGACATGGCGCTGCTCTCCCCTTCGAGCGTCATTTTACTGAGGACAGCACTTCCTATCTGGTCACTGAGGTTAGGGAGGGCAGGCCTTAGCAAGTAATGCCATGTACACTCATCCCCTTCCTTCCTCTACCCTTTCCAACTTCCTGCTACCCCTCTCCCAGTTTGCAAACATTCTAAGCAGTGGACAGTTCCTTCACAGTATTAACTAAATATAAAGTCCTGTGTGCATTTCTAGCTTGAGCCTAGGCCGTGTCAGCTAGTGGGATGCAGCCCTGTCTGGGTGTGTTTGAGAAATTGATCCGGTGAGTTTGGCATGAATTGAGGTGCAGGAGGGATGGGGGAGCCTCCTGGGAGAGTTCATGTTGGTGGAGAGAAACCAGGCACTCAATGGGCCCAGGAGGACAGCGTCACTGGTCAGGGGAAGGCTGGGGTTATTCCTTGAACTTGGCCCCTAGTCCAATTCCAACTGTTGGATTCTTCCAAGTACTAAAGAGAGAGGAGGGTATGTGAAATAGAAGTGACATCCTGGAGAGGTGGCAGGCGTGCCCAGCTAAGCTGTGGTAACAGCTGGACCTGGCTGCTTCCAATTTAGTGGGGCCAGAGGCAAGGACTAGGGAGGAAAAGAAAGGTGGCACATTATAGCAGCAGGACCTCGCTGGATGCCTGCCTTGCCCGGTATGACAAGAGTTAGTGACATATGGTTACACTTAACGTTTAAGGTGGTCAGATAGTGTTGAAGGTCTTCCCTCCTCCTCTTACAAGGGTTCAAGTTTGTGTGCTTGTGTGCATGCACGTATTTGTGTGCATGTGCACATGCGTGTGAGCGTGCATTTCAACACTGTGAACATAGCTTGCATGTCATGTCTTGGAGATGGAATGGAGCAGTGGAATTAATGGGCATTCACGTGCAGTTGACTCTAGTGCTTGCTCACTGACTGAGCAGAAATTCCCGTTGTTCCAGAAGGTGGCGCAGCTCCCACGCACCACCCCCTTTTGAAAACCAAAAGGCCGATCTCATTTGCGTGCATGAGTGTTCCTGGGTAGGTGCAGATGTGTGCACGCGTGCTTCCGTCAACGGCACTAGACTTCAGCATATGGCTCTGTGGGTGTAGGTGGCTGGTTCGTGTTTGCACAGACTGAGTGTGGAGGCTTCTTAAAAATGTCTACTTAGCAGACTGTTTTTTTAAAAAGTGAAATCAGGGACGTTTTGGTTAAAATAGTCACAAAGGTGTGAATACAGGAGCCACTGTGGTTTGTGTGTGACTCCAGGCTGAGGATATGGGACCATCTGGGCCCCTGGCTTATGGCTTCTTGTCACCTTGGCTCAGCGTTTGCCCACGACCAGGTCTAACAAGGATTAACGAGAGCAGGTGAGTTCAGTGTGTGGTGGCCTGGAGTGGGGGCGTGGCTGGAGGAAGGCTTATTTGGGATGGGGTGAGGAGTGGGGTATCTCATTTGTACCCAGGAGATTTTAGTTCACAGAGATGGACAGAGTGATGCCATGGAGAAGCCAGTGCCATCAGAAGACTTGATTACTTATACTTCCTGTGAGGAGGGGGCACGCCGGGCCCTGTAGGACCATCAGGAAAGTGCCAAAGGACCCGAGGGAGGGTGTCCCCAGGCCAGAGCCTTTCCTGGGGTTTCCATGGGGAGGGCAAGGCAGGCCAGGGCAAGCAGCCGAGGGTTGGCTGTTGGAGTAATTGCAGTGGGCTCTGGGCTGGAGGAGCTGGCCCCAGCCTCCAGTGCCTGGCCCTGGGGTGACTTAGCAGGGAAGAGTGGCTTGGTGGGTGAGATTTTGATAAGGCGCTAGATGGCCTGCATCTGAGAGGTGTTCTCCCAGGAATGAGCCAGTCCTGGGAGAATCAGTCTCTCCCCGGGTCTGTAAGGTCCCCGAAATGGTCAAAACATAAGATGCAGGAAACAAAAAAACATAATCTACGGGGAGGGGCTGACAACAGGCTGTTAAGGTTGAGAGCATCATGACAACTTGGAAAATCGGGTGAGGACAGCCAAGTGTCCCTAAATAAAGAGAAAATCCATGGCTCCCACTTAAAAGGAAGGCAAGCTAAGTCACTAAGAAACCATTGGAATGACTTGAATGGCAAACCAAACCAAAACAAACCAAATCTCACCAGGAACAAAAGGCTCAGGTATTCACACTTTCATGGATGGATTTCTTTTTCTTTTATGACTGTGTATTTTAACTTTCCCATGCTGATACTCATACTTTTTGACATTTAAAATTTCCCCTCGTCAGTTGGAACGAGAAACAGAATTATATGGTATGGCAGATGATTCTGATGTATGCAGACGGAGGTTTTCTTCCTACCAGGTCCTGTGGTCCTTCAGGGAAGCGTCTTGGTTGCTGAGCTGGCACCAGTGATGTTGCAGATGGTCTCCACATCAAGTTCATGGTCTCTAACCGTGTCAAGTTCATGGTCTCTAACCACATCAAAGTCATGTCTCTAACCACAGACAAGACTTGGGCAAAAGTTCCAGAACCTTTAACAGACACCAGATGTGCTCCCTCCTTTGTTTCCCATGGTGACTAGTCCACATCTTTACCCTTCTCCTCACACCCCTGCCTTGTCCTTTTGACTTTTCATTCTTGACTGATGGTGTCACCTCCTGGTTCATTGAGCAAATCAAGCCTCCCAGGCGGGGACTCTATGAGCTCCCTTCCCCCTTGCCAAAAAAATGCACCTTGACTTTGCACTCCCTCTCTGCCCTTCCTTCCTTCCTTCCTTCCTTCCTCCCTCCCTCCCTTCCTTCCTTCCTTCCTTCCTTCCTTCCTTCCTTCCTTCCTTCCTTCCAGAGGAAGCCAGGCCCCTCCCTCTCTGCAGGTTAATTTCCCAGCTGTGCACTTGGTCACCGTGTTTCTCTTCAGAGAGCTTGTCTCAGCAGTTATCTTTCCCTTCCCTGCCTTAATGACAGTATCCTCTGGCCTCATTGCCTTCATTTGCTTAGAACGATGCTCCAGGCTGTCCATTAAAAAAATTATTGTTTTTGATGGCATGGTAGTGTCGCATAGCTAATCATATACTATCTTGGTCCGGTACAACCCTGATGATTAGGTTCTCAAGTGGTGAGCTGGCCTTGGCATCGAAGGGGACTCTAACACTTTACCCACCCCTGGAATCTCGCTGCCACCATTCCATCTGCCTTCTGCCTGCAGAAGACTGTGAAGAAGCTCTTTACCTGAGAAGGGATGGGGGTTCCTTCTGCTCACACCTGCGGAGCAGAAGCCGGATGGTTAGCGTTCCAGGAGGCCGAGTGCCTCTTACAGGGGCCTGACTACAGAAGCCCCCAGTTTGGGTGAGGATAGGCACAGAGGCCAAGCCCGGGATGCCAGAGGAGAGCCTGGCGTCTCGCCTGGCTGGTCGAGGAGAAAGGCACGTTTAAGGAGGAAGGAGAAGAGACGGAAGAGGCCTGCACGGAAGTGATAGCAGGGACTAGGCCCGCTCTGGACAGCAAGAACAGTGCACCGTCTTCAGTGCCGCAGGGAGAGGACGAGAGCCAGGTTGGAGCTTTCACTCCTGCTGTCCATGTACCGACCACGCCTGTGTATTGCTCCCCCTGCACCCCGACATGCGCACATTCCCATTCTCATGGTCCCTGCTGTTCCCCGTAGCATGACAGCCCTGCCACCGCCTCCTGTGACTGCCTCGTGCTGCTGGCATCTGGTCTGTGGCGTGGGACCTGCGTGCAGAGAGTGCTTGGGGTTGTCGTATTTCTCCACGGTGGGCAGATGTGCCTGGACCCGTTCACGGGGACCAGAGCTGATGCACCTGAGAGGAGGTGGGATGGGGAGCCGTTGGACCTGTTCATTGTTTTAGGGCAGGAGTGGGGAGAGAGCACAGCTATTTTAGAACATCTGTGAGGCAGGAAGCTCCGGGCTGGTTTCTACTTGGGTTCCATGTAGGGAGGTGTCTGACACCATCTTTCTGACTCATTCTCTTCTGATAGTGACTTTCCTCCACATCCCTCCCGGGACTGGGAGAAATGGGAGCGGGGGAGACCCTTGGGAGGAAAACACGGGACATATCACTGCATCCTACCCGCCAGCTCTCCCTCCCTACTTCTTTCCCGAGCATGCGCGTGGGGATGTTTGTCAGCCTGTCTCGTTCTTTGGGACATGGCCTCTTATGCATCGTGGAACTGGCCGTCAGCGTCTTGAGCTAAGCAGGTGTTTTGATTGGACGGCCCTGGGTCTCAGGTGCGGAGTTTGCTCAGGGGCGCTGCTGGTGGGATCTGTCACTTGCAAGGGGGGGGAGGGGGTCTGGATTCACTCTGGCACATTTCTAGGGAAGGTTTCCATCCAGACCTAAAACCAGGTGGGAGAGAAGACATACTGCAGTGGTCTGTAAAGTTTGCTGGAGCAGGGAAGGAGTGTGTGAGCCATCACAGCATTTTGATTTGGGGCCTTTAATGAGATTTATTTAAGGAAGCTCTTGTCAGTGTGTATTATGCTGAGCTGTCCATTAAAGCCAGGTTTCATTAAGCCAGGTCTTTCAGATGAGTTGTCTTCTGACATCAGTCTGAAGGTTTCAGTGTCTATTCTTTCCTTTTTTAAAATGATTTTACTGGTAAGGCCTGCATATATAATGTTAGGGGAATATCGTAGTATTAGCATATTTTGTCTTGGGATACTTGAAGTAAAAATACACCCGTGGTCTCTTCTTCACTGCATGTGTCTGGGACCCATACCACTCCTCTTGCAGCCTTTTATGGTTCTCACAGATGTCTTGCCCTGCGATCTCTGAGGGCCTTTGTGCCTTAGCAGCTCATCGTCTGAATAGGGCCCGTCCGCTTCCTCATCTGTTTTCTCTTCGTCTCTGGCTCTCAGTGGAGTTCCATAGCCTGCTGATTCCCTGGAGGCTGGTTTTCTGTTCCTGTTCCTTTCCTGTAGAAGTTGGGCTGGGCTTTGCCCCCGCGGCCCTTCCCCTGGGGCAGCTGCAGGATCGGGACCACTCAGACTCTGTAACCACCCAGCTAGTGTCCCTTGGCTCCTCACGCCGGCTGCGGTGGCAGCAGCAGTAGCTGCTAAGTTTAAACCTTGCCACCCAAAGTGTACCATGGCCTCACGGACCCAGTCCTTTGCTTGCACGATGTAGTTGTCGATCTCCCTTTCCTTTGAAGAAAGAAGTGGATGAAGGAACTTCCTGTATATTAAACGCGCCCCTCCGGTATAGGGACAGAGCAGCCATATGACAAAAGCAGCCTTAAGTTCATAGTACATGGGGAACCAAGCAACGGTTCCATCCGCTACGGTTTCAATCACAGTATAGAGAGCGAAAACAACCCAGTACATCATCCAGCGGACATACTCCTTCACGCTCTTGGTTTTCACAGCTTTGTATGAATAATATGCAGGATACAGCATTCCAAACACCAACCCCACGGCTCTGGAGATCATCCAGGAAATCATTTTTCCGGGGGCCCAGACCCCCACTTCGCCGGTGGGTGGGCGCAGGGTTTGGCGGACCAAGTCGCTAACTGCAGGCCTCGTGCTCGCAGGAGCCTTGCTCCCGGGTCCGCGCAGGCGCCCTCGGGAGCTGGGAGCTGGGGGGCCGGGCTGGGGGTGCACGCGCATGCGTACTGCAAGCCAGCTGCGAGGTGGCCGTCCCCCGCCGCCGGTCCCTGCGCGTCTCTGCTCGCCTGCACTGTATGTACAAGGTCCGCAGCCGTGGTCCACGTTTCCCTCCGGCGGGCTCTGCCCAGTGCAGCCCTGAGCCCAGCTCTGGTTTGGGGTAGGGAGGGAGTCTAGAAGGAGACACCGCCTCCAGCGGCAGAGGCATTAATACCATCTCACCTGCAGTGCCCAGGTCCTGATGGGCACCCTGTTCAGACTCCTCGGCCCGGCTTCCTGGCCACCGGTGGCGCACGCATCTAGGGGAGGCCCTCGCCTTCTCCCCCGCAGTCTTGAACGGGGCTCGTATATGTGTGCACATGTGCGCGCATGCATGCCAGTGTGCACATGTATGCATGTACATGTCACGTGTGGTGCATGCACACACGGGTAAGAATGTGTGCCCACAGTGCATGTCTTGCACACATGCACTGCAGGCATGTTTGCGTGTGCCATGCATTATGTTCATGCGCACACATGTCCAAAGCTGAATTCATCAGCTGCCCCCAAACCCATTGCTTCTCTGGCATTTCCTCTCGACAAGTGGCACCAACACTTATGTACGTCAAGCCTAAAACACTGGGCTCTTCCAGACCCTGCACTATCCAGAACTCTGTGATGGTAGAAGAGTTCTACAACTATACTGTCCAATAGGGGACCTACCAGCCACATGTGGGGACTGAGGGCTTGACTGTGGCTGACTTAATTTAATTTTTATGTAGTTTGAATGAGTTTATCCTTGAAGGGCTGCCTGTGGCTTCCATGTGGGACAGTGCAGTGTCGATGGCTTCCTTTGCCTCCTCTCCGGTGTCCAGTTGGTCCCCACATGTCTCCGCTGTGATTCCTGCAGTTCAGGCATCTGGCATCTCTCCCGGGGGGATTGCGGTGGCGTCCCCGTTGGTTTCCCTGCCTCTGACCCTGTCGCGTCTGCGTGCTC
This sequence comes from Craseonycteris thonglongyai, assembly GCA_004027555.1. Lineage (NCBI taxonomy): Eukaryota > Metazoa > Chordata > Mammalia > Chiroptera > Craseonycteridae > Craseonycteris > Craseonycteris thonglongyai. The sequence goes on from PVKE010003789.1 coordinate 44,194, forward strand.
CGTGTGCTCTGTGTGCTCCTGCTCACCTTGTAGGACTTTGCTTGGGTGTCATCTCTCAGATCAGTGAACAGTGAAAACAGCACTTTTCCTTCTGTGTCCCTTTTCCTATTACAGTTAACACATGTGTTATAAATACGGTTGGAAGTGGATCTGTGTGCCCTCTGTGAGCTCCTTGAGGAAGGACCCGCTGGGTATTTGTTCATCATTCGGTGCCCCGTGTGACGTATAGCACTGACAAGTGTTCGCTGAGCGAATGAAGGAGCGATGTGGAGGACCCCCCCCCCCAAAGTGGTCCCTTCAGCTCTGGATTCACAGTAGGCTTCTGATAATTTGTTGTGATAATTCTATCTATTGAAAAATCGTATAACTTGACAACTGAGTTTTCATAGCACCATAAATAAGTTAGATTCACTGCAGGCTATCAATTTTAAGATACTGAATCATACATATAAAAAAAAAATTAAAAATTTCTTTACTAGGACTTTGGGATTATATGCACTTTATTAAGCAGTAATTCTTTCAAAATTGGCAATTTGTGCATGATCTATATTAGCAATTTTCATTTAACTACAGTTTTTGCTGAAATAAAACAGCCCTTCCCAGCCATTCTTCGCAGAGAAGGGGTTTATTGAACGTTCTCAGCTGGGTTTTGCCGAAGGAAATGCTAAAATGGAATTATATTTCCTTGGAACTCATAGCAAATCATGGTGTGGCCCTGACTCGAGGGAAGAGACAGTAGACAAAGAAAGAGGACCGTAGAAATGGAGAGTGTGGAGGCTGGTACCGAGGGCCTGCTCCTCGCTATGGGAAGGCTGGCAAAGCCTCTTCTTGATAGAACAGCGTGTTTGGAGAAGTCTTTAGGCTGTTTTGAAACCAGAATGGGTAGGTTTTCTTCTGTCTGTGCACTAACCTCTCAGGAATGTATTTCCAAACGGGCTTCTCTCCATCCTCCCGGCCTCCCTTCCCATTCCCCCAGCCACATTCACCTTGAAATAGCCAAAGCAGCATGCTTTCGTTTCCCGTTAACTGAGTAAGTGAAGCTACGGCTCTTTGTTCAGGCTCTTTGTTCAGTGACAGTGCTAGTTCTGGGAAAGCAGTGCCCAGTGGGATGAGCCGTGGTCCCCACCCTCGCAGCACTGCCTAAATCGGTCCTGCTCCTGGCGGGGTCAAGTCCAAACTCCAGATTGCGAAGGAGGCCTTCCCCGTCTGCCCGCACCACTCTGAGATTGTCCCTCTGCTTGGCAGCAAGTTTCAGTCATTCTTCAGCACCCGGCTTACCAGTTTCCTTCCTTATGACACCTTTCCAGCTCCTTCCCCCTGAGGTACCATCTCCTCCTGGATTCCCTGGACAGTGTTTTTTGGGGGACTTGTCATGAGCATTGGTTATTTTGTGTTGTACTTTATGAATTTACAAGTTGATCTCACTCTCCGCGTGCTGCTTGCGGTTCCGGGGCTGTGTCACATCTGTCTTTGTGTGCCTAGTACCTGAAACAGTGCCTGCTATGTGGCAGGTACTCAGGAGATACCTAAAGGAGGAAGAGTACTGTTGTTGGCATAGTAAGTGGCTTCGTTGCCCCAAGAGCACTCACTCACTGTCTTCCTTCCAATAATGTCTTATCCTGCCTCATTTCACCTTCTGGCCCTTTCTTCCTAGTACCCCATTAGAATAGAGGCAGCAAGGTATGGAGCCAGGTCTTAATCAGTCTCTTAGTTACCATGGTTTTTCTCATGGTGGTGGGTTTCGGCAGCAAATGAATGCCCCTGCCCACTCCCTCTGGCCCCTTTTCTTACCCATTGCTCTTCCAGTGTAAGATTCTCAGGCAATTAAGCAGGAATGAGACTTAAAGAACACATTGTGTAGTATAGGTGGCCAAGGAGCTTACTGCTATATTGAGCTTCTGTGGTCCACATGCCTTCATGCAATAGTATCAGGTTTCTTGTGTCTGTTTGTCTGTCTGTCTCTCTCATGTCGGTGGGGGCACGGGCGGTAGGGGATATTTTCTTAAAACTCTGTATAAATGATCATTTTGACAAAGGAACAAAAGCTCTCCCTCTGATTGGCACAGTATTTGAAATCAAAGTCACAGATGTCATGACGAGGACTTCATCTCCCGGTGATTGATTTAACGTAATTGCCTCTTGGAGCACTTCCCCTGCAAAATATATCGATGCGGGCAATGAGTGACAAGCTCCCCTCGGCCCCCTCCTTCCCTCCAGTTTGTCTTAGATGCAGTGAGCCAGTCAGAGGAAGGAGTTTGGTGGGCGGCAGCTACAAAATCTCCCCAAACAGGGTCACACTGGGCTCTTTCCAAGTCCAAAATGTGTGTGTGTGAATCAACTTCGCTGGTGCTGGGTTTGTGGGCCAATTACTTCTGCATCTTAATATCTCACCTAGAAGTCCTGGAAATTTATGGCATCTTTTAGCCCTAGAACCAAGAAATTCAATTTAGTCTGCAGCTCACTTAGAAAAGGGAGGGGAAAACAATCACCCCAAATCAATGGGGAAATCGACTTCTTGATCTGGAAGGAATGGCACAATATTATTAAACTATTTCTCTTCATCCTTCTTTACCCGAGGAAGGTAATTATCGCATTGTTTTCCTCCGAAGACTCTCAAGAGAAGGAAATTCTGTACTTTTCTTTGTCATCTATTCTGGTCTCCCAGTAACTTTTATAAATAGGAAAGAAAATTATAAATGTCTTCCCTTTGGCCATGGAAGCTCATTTCATCCTGTGTACTCCTTGGTAAGAGAATCAAGATTCTTATCTCTGCATTGGTCCTGCATAGCATTCATTCAACAAATCTTTATTGAGCACCTACTGTGTGTTTTTCTCTCCAAGTTGAGGTTCCGTCTCTCAGCCTCTCTTGCCATGGAGCCAAGAGGCAGAGTTCCCATCACTCTTATTTTAACCTGTAATGAAAAGCCCTTTGTCTTCAGCCTTGTGTTGTCTGCCTTTAGCACTGTTGTTTCAGTCAGGGCAGGCTGACTGCTGTAACAAAGAGCCCCTACATGCTTCTTCAGCATTTCGTCAACTCCTGCCTACAAGTGGTCGAGTTGAGTTCCTCATAGTTTTCCCAGGGCATTGCATTGGCCTTCTTACGCGTTTCCCTGCCTCTGGTCTTGCCCCATCTCTCACCTGGTTAAATTTAGGCACTTACTTGCTTTTGACTCTTCATTGAGTCAGGGCCCATCGGTCCTTCCTGGCACCCAGACGTGCTGAGCAACCCAACATGTGGTTACCATTGTCCCGCTCTGTAATGGGCAGAACTGAGGTATTGGTGTTCTTTTGAGTGGCTTTGTTCACATCTGTGCAGGTTCCTGGATTGAAAGTTAGTTGAAGGCTCTGTAGAGTCTTTTCCTTGGCAGTGTGGTAAGCTACCCAGGCTGCATATTTCAGACCTTGGAGCACCTGACAATTTAATGACATTCAAAATGTAGCAAAAGCAAGTGCAGCCTCAAGTCTTGACACGAGTGGAAAGGTCTCTGACCTCATGCGCAGTATCTTCATCGCCATGTTGGTGGAATAATCATTTAATCCTGACGCATGTGTCCCTAGGAGGAGTTTTTCAACTCTTGAGATGGTTCAGTGAACACAACCAGAAAGAAAAAAAAAAAGTATGCTATCAGAAATGGTGAGCTGAGTGAAGAGCAATGGAGTTTCCAAGGTGGGCTGGGAGCAATTAGGGAAAGTTTCATTAAAGTAATCGGGACATAGGGAAAAATATTTATTTTTTTCACAAAGACATTCACATTGAAAGTTCAGGTTGGCATTTTGTTAGAACTGAAATTGCGAATGGAAGCAGAGCTCTGCTGAGGAGAGCTGGTATTTTTAATGAGGATTTTTTCCCCCTTGCTAGTTTATATTTGCTGGAGTCCAGGCAAGCATGTATGCAAATAGACACGATTTGGAAATTGTTCCTAACATATCTGCTGCTCTTTGAATTCCCTGAGTGCCTGCGACGTAATTAGAAAGAAGCAATCTTTTACGTCGGCATTTAATGGGAGTGAGGACACGGTTTCAGCATGCAAATAAGATGTTACCTAAACAGAGAATTACAGATGCAGCGGCAGTTACACAGTTGTAGCATGGAGTTGGGAAGGAAGCTATTGCACTGGGCACTGTTCCTAGCTCTGCACGCTGACATTTGTCTCTTCCGCCCAGAGCCACCTCCCGCATCCACAGGCACAGGGGTGATGATGCGTATGAGAGAGCAGGGATGCAAAACCCACCAGAGATGTGCATGCAGCCTCCGTACGGGTTTCCTTTGTGCCTGGAATTGAGATTTTTGGAGGCAGTTCCTTTATAAGTAATGCCCTTGGGATTAGTTGGCAGAAATAGTGGAGGCAAGGCATGGAAAGAGTGAAATAAGGAACTAAAACTAGTATTGGGTGGTTTAACTACATGAATGCTAACAACATTCATTATGGTCCTTAAATCTCAGTGAATGAGGGAAGGGACTGGGTGAGAACCAGATGATTGTAAGAGATCACCTGTTAGCTAACAGTATCAGAGAGCTGTAAAAAAAGTTCTAATGGAATTCATCTTAGCTTTGGAATAGATTCACAGCTCCATAGACTCAACACTTATTTGAATAGATATGAAACTTAAGTTGACAATAGAGGAATCATTGACATCCCAGACTCCATCAGAAGACAGAGAGGGAGCAGAAGCTAAAGAATGCAGAGATAACCTAGAAGCTGATTTTAGGATCCAAATCTGGGCCAAAGGAACTCTCTTCTATTTTGGAACTTGCAAGTATCATCAGAAGTCCTTGAGATGACTAGATAAGAATTGCCATCTTTCCATGATACTCTAGAAATATACACACAAAAACCACTCAAGGGCTATTGTGTCTTTGTCTGACAAGCTTTTTAAGGAGGCACTGCATCCGAGGGAAGTGAAGTATCCTCCAGCAAAAGAGACATTTTTATCACGACTGTATTGCTGTGTGTATAGTGATGAGACGCACGCTTTATGCATTTTTCCTTTTCCACAGGATCTTTAGCATCTCTTTGTCCAGTTTTAAAATTTTATCATTTGGACTGGAATTATATTAGAGCTATTCATGTGAAAAGAGTTAGTGGCTTAATGGTTGGGTTGCCTCCTTTGTTATTCAAGAGCACAGACCGCCTCTTTATCTGTGCCTTGTTTTGTACGTTTCCATTCCCCTCCTGTGTTCCTTTTATTAGAATCTATTGTTTAAGACAGACCCTGTCATTTTCCTGCGTACATATGTACCCCGTCACAGCAAGGCAATCTGGCCATTAAGGTATGGATGACAGTTGACCAATCCGAAGCACGAACTGGCCCAGGTGAATTAACAGGGTGTCGGTTTCTTCATACTGAACCTTAAAGGAAGCTGAGGGCACGTTGTCCGCTTACAGAGGGGGGTCGTCCAGCTGCAGTTCTGTTCATGGGGCTAGCTTTCCCCACCCCTCACCCTCCCAAAGGAACCGGCTGACCCTGAGCACAGCCTTATGCTACAGGAGAGGCAGAGCAGGGTGGATAGAAATAATTCTCTGCAGATCCATTGTCTGAAATGCAATTTAAAATAATTCGCTGTTCCTGCAAATGGCTGGGCCAGTGGTGCGCAGGGCCGTCTGTGGAGATGTGCTGCCTTGTAGAGCCACACCGCGTCTTGACCCCCTGCAGAAGGTGGTGCTCACTCAGGGAGCACTGAAAGGAAGCGCGGAGGAACCGAGGAGAGAAACCCGGAGTGCGGAGCAGAGAATCGTGACGAAGGAAGCTCCCCCAGACTGGGTCATCTTCAAGAGCCACGTCAGTCGGGCATGACAGTCCCTTGTGTGACGGCGTGTGCACGTGTGAGATGAAGACCGGGAGGGAGGATGGATCGGGCAGCGTTTGGTGTCACTGGATTTGCATGGCTTTTCCGTACAACTCTGTCTCCCCTTCGCAAGTTTGCTGGCAGGTGCTGGAATCGGGGAGTCCCTGGATCCCTCTGCAAGTCCTCAGGAGGGTGGCTGCTGTGTGCGGAAAGGTGCCTGTCACCCTGGCCCCGAGGAAAGCCACATCTTTCTCCCTTGGCAGCTCCCGGGGAACAAGAAAAATGCTCTGCTCTGCCTGGATATAATGAAACTTCGGACTGAAGCTTTCCCCTGCAGCTGGGCTGGCAAATTCAATAATGATGAATGAAGTGGAATATTTACAGCGTAAATGCAGACAGGAGTTAAAATAATGGATTCAGTCCACTTTATTACATTCCGCGGGGCTTCCCCCCAACCTTAAAATGTGATCCCAGTGCCCAGTCTAATTGCACCAGCTTTTCCTTCTCAAACTAGCCTCTGTCTCCTCCTTTCCGCTCTCAGCGGTAACGGCTGTGTTTGAAATACGCTTACCTGCCTGCGGGTTTTTGGTGGTGAGATTCCCCCCATGTTATTCAGTCTGTGGTGACTGTAACGCTCCTGGGCTTTCTTTGGGGGTGTAAAAACAGTTACGCCATATTTTCGGGAGAAAGAGCTAGAAATGACAGGGCCGCGCGCTCTACAATCTCTGTCCTACTTGCTTCATCCACAGTGAACTGGGACACCCTGGTTGTGCTCTTTTTTCCTGGGGAGCTGGGGAGGAGGGGCCCTTGTGAGTTACGGCCGATACAGACGGCACCCCCAGTCACTGTTATAATATCATCCAGAGCGGTTTCACTGCCCTGGACACCCTCTGGGCTCCACCTGTTCACCAGCTCTCTACCTGCCGGCAACCACTTTGCTCTTCATGGCGTGATAGCTCATCTCCTCTCAGCGCTGAGTAACATTCCGTTGTCTGGATGGACCCCAGTTCACTAATCCAGTCACCTGCTGAAGCACGTCTTGCTTGCTTCCAGGTTTGGGCCATTGTGACGAACGCTGCTGTAAGCATCCATGTGCAGGATTCCGTGTGGTCATCAGTTTGGGGATCCGGGTTTTCGTTGCCCACACACAAAGCAGAAACAGAACTCTGACCTGTTCAAGGGGAAAGAAAGCAAGCCCGTGGTTTTGAGTCTTCAGGCATTTTTTGTTTTCCTTCCAAGACTTTACAGAAATGGGATTATCCTTTGTCTCTCTGTGATGCTGGATGGAATTGTTTTCTAGTCCACCCTCCACACATGGACGCAATTTCATGGATCTTACATTTCTAGAATTTCACCTCCTGCCTCGGTGGCCCAAGGCGTCACCTTTGCCCCACGTGGACAGAATGCCCAGAACCGTGTTCATCTTCAGGCAGCTTCTGAACTCGTTTTGGTGTTAGACTCTGGCTTGGTGCTTCTTTATCATCAATCATCCTCTGTCTCTGTCTCAAGCTTAGCTCTGCATTGACAACTTTTCTTGTTGTTGTTTTTTTTTCATCCATTTCTGTGTGTGGGTGGAGGGAGATGTGGGTTTTCTGTCCATCTTTTAGTCTTGCTGGAAACAGACATATCTCTAGTAGAAATTTACATTTGTACAGTGATTATACTTACACCTTTTCTTCAGTCCTTTGCCAGGGGACCCGTGGGTCCCAGGTTCTGCCCGGCAACAAGTCATTCTTCAGTGTCACCTCCTGGAGCTTCAAGAAATTTTATTTTTTTCAAGACTCATGCCTTGATGTTTTCATACATGTGACAATACCATGGACATACAGACAAATGTTCACAGTCACCAGGACCAACCTAAGGGGCAGGTTAGGATTTCTGTTCAGCGGTTAGGCGGCAAGGGGCTTTTGAATGGGGACTAATTTTATAAGTGGTGCGTTCATTCGTGAGTGTCTTGAGTTGTGAGCATGTGTTGCTTTCATGTTCCACGTTGCCACTTGGGGAAAACATGCCTTCCTTGATAATGACCCTCAGGGGTGTTTCCATGTGCATGCATCTTATTCAGGACCCTGTGTTGGGGAACTCACTGTGGCAATTGTAAGGGGTGGGGAGGTCTCCTGTTAACCCTTTCGTGGACCGCAGCTTATTTGGTGAGTGACAGGCCATTAGATGTCCAGCTTTAGCTGAGCTCAGCCTGCCCTATAAAGTCAGATCAGTGGCAAAAGCCCACATCTGTTGGTCCACATTTCTCACCAGAGGGAATCTGTTTACATCAGATTTTCTGGGGTGCTAGGGAAAAATGCACGCTGCCGCTGATTTGCCCAAAATCAACTCTCTAGAGATGGGGGTGGCCAGGGAATCTTCCTTTAAAATTCCTCAGGTGATCTAGGTCATGTTCCAGGGTGAGGCTATTTGTCCTGGGTAACGTCACTGCGTTTCTGAGAACCTTTTGTTCAAACAGAATTTCCTTTCAGATGAATACGGATATAGGCAGAGAGACCCGGAATCTTAGTGGCTTTGTACTTGAGTGTGGTGGGGGAATGGGAGATGCTGTTTATCAAAAGCCTCATCTTTGGAGGTGATTTTTTTTCTTTTTTTGAGGGGGTGGGGGTGGGGGTGGGGAGGAATGGTTAAAAGCCACTTAGTGACGTGAAAAGAAAGAGGGCAAAGAGGCCAGGAGAAAATCTAAGCACTTACTTCCTTAGGGTTCGTGTTAACACGTTGCCTGGGTTTCAATTAAGCAGAGTACCTTCCTCCCCATCCCTGGTTGTGCATGGGTTGCCATGGCAGCAGGCACACTGCTGTTTGTAGCCCACCCGGTGACCTGCCTCCACACGGAGCCTCCCACGAGCTCCGCTGAGCCCAGGCCTGACTTCTCCGCAGGCTGGGGGCTGCAAGGCCATCGTACCGTGGGGCAGATGTGGGTGGGGAGGTGAGAACTTGCCACTTCAGGTGGTTTGTGGTGGGTCAATGCCCCACTTGAGTAACGGCAAGAAAATGTGCTAGCAGCTCCGTCTGGGTTGGGCTCTCTGGTTCTGTGCACATGCCTTGAATGGATTTAGGAATCACCTCTCTCGTGAGTCCTTAGGTCCTCCCTGGACACGTGTCCCCACGGTCCTGGTTTGGTAAATGGGGGAGATTTTGCAATCTGTCATGTTAAGAGAGATTGTAAGAAGAGGAACACATTCTAGGCCAGTGGTCGGCAAACTGCGGCTCGCTGTGGCTCGTGAGCTGCAGTGAGCCGCAGTTTGCCGACCACTGTTCTAGGCCACAGGTGATGTGCTCCGTCGGGTGCAAGGTGAACGCAATGATGGTCAGACCCGTGAGTGAAGTCTCAGTAACCCGTTGGCAAGAGGTCCGGGCTGGGCATACGAGCTCAGTACAAACCCATTCTTAGTGGGTTTCCATTGTGTCTCCCTGGACCCTTCTTTCTCCTCCAAATTGTTACCTAGGGGGCCCGTCCCATGTGCGGACTCCTGAGCCCTATCATGAGCTCCAAGAATCTGCACTTAAATATGATTTTTATAAAAGTTATCTAGGTGATAGCTCTTATTTTTTTTTAAACTTTGTTATGGTAAGAATACTTAGCGTGAGATCTGCACAGATTTGTAAGTGTACAATATATTATTGTTGACTATAGGTACCATGTTCTACAACAGATGGAGCATATGCAACATTATTTATTTATTTATTTTAAGATTTATTTTATTGATTTTTGACAGAGAGAAACGGAGACAGAGAGAGACAGAGAGAAGGGGGAGGGCCCAGAGCAGTCTCCATAGTTGACATTAGTTTTTCCATATAGTTTCACTCCACAGGTGGGCACAGGGCTGCGCAGGGCAGGAACTGGGCCGGGAGCCTCCCACGTAGGTCCCGGCAAGAACTGAACTGGGGGAGCTCCCAGTTCAGCATGTGGGTCCTCATGGGCCGGGGCCAGGATTCGATCCTCGGTCCCCGGGGCTTCAAAGCGAGCACTTAACCCACTGAGCCATCCCAGCTTTCCCTATTTATTTATTTTTTTTTAGTTTCACTTGTGTCAGAGAACATAATGCTTAGATATTTACAGTCTTTCTATAGCGATAACCCCCATAGATCTATCCCTCAGTTGATGCCATGCATTGCTGTTAAAAGAGCTTATTCATCTTGCTTTACTGAAGTTGTATGTCTACTGATTAGTAATGGCCTATTTCAAGAATAAGCAATGTGTTGCCAGCCTGTTAATCTTCTCTATATCATTCCAGTTTTAGTATATGTGCTGCCGAAGTGAGTGGAAGCAGCTGCATTTTGCTCAAACTCCCCAAGGGCAGATTTTTGTTGTCATTCATTCATTTTTTTTTTAAAGATTTATTTTTATTGTTTTTGACAGAGAGAGAGAGACAGAGACAGAGAGAAGGGGGAGGGCCCAGAACAGTCTCCATATTTTTACATCATTGGTTTTTCCACATAGTTTCATTCCACAGGTGGGCGCGGAGCTGCACAGGGCAGGGACTGGGCCGGGGTCTCGCCCCAGTGAGAACTGAACTGGGGGCACTCCCCAGTTCAGCATATGGGTCTGCAGGGCCCGGGGCCGGGATTCGATCCTTGGTCCCTGGGGCTACAAAGTGAGCGCCCAACCCACTGAGCCATGCCGGCTTCCCCTATTTCGGAGATGGCGAACCTTGGCACACGTGCCCAAAGTGGCACGCAGAGCAATCATTTCGGCACGCGGAGCTGTGAATACCGTTTAAAAAATTATTGTTTATGCTCTTATAGACATAAAAATAATCGATACCTCTATCTCACTCGATGGGTTGGCACGCGAGTTGAGCCAGTATACTTATTTCATAAACTTTGGCACTCAATCGCCAAAAGGTTCGCCACCCCTGCCCTATTTATTCATTTTTGCATGCTCAAGTTTGAGAACCACTGTGAATCTCTGGACTTGGCCTGGGCTCAGTTGAGGTCTCTCGCCATCTGGCTGTTCCCAGACCTCTCCCAACACACTCGTATGCCCCCCCCCCCCATTTCTCCTTATGTAATAAGAGCTCCAGTGTCGGCTCCGTGGTCCTTTTTCACATGAACAGTTAGTCACAATCAATGTCACTCGGAGAGTCACACTGTCTGAAGCCTTCATTTTCTGCAAGGCATTTCTGCCTTTAGCTGAAGCTAACAGACTACTGAGCTCTCCCCGTCTCTCCTCTTCTCTGAACCCCAGCTGGATGGCATTTGTTTTCCCCCAGGAGCCCAGCCACCCCCCGCGGTGTCCCTGTGGTTGCTGTCTCGGTAGGAACAGTGTGAACGAGTGTGTTCTGACAGACGTGTCTGCTGTGTCCCATTACATCGCAGCGTTTCACCAGGCAGGGCTCACCCGGAAACCCCAGGGCAGCCTCCTGTGTCCCCACGCTGATTTCCTTGATAAGTCGCACTCCATTTGATTTCTCATGTCTTTTATTCCTGCTATCTCAGAATCAGCTGTTTTCTTCGCACCGTTAGCTCCGGGCCGCTCAGGTCAGCGCAGATCCCGTGTGCCTGTCGTTCTCCCTTCTGACCTGGCGCTTCTGCCGCAGGAAGCAGGGGGCTCAGGAACCAGCCTCCCCGCCCGGGCATCCATCCACATGGGGCTCTCTCCAAGGTGCTGGACGTCTCAGCATCGTGCCCCACTGCATCCACCTTTGAGGGCGTGGGGGCCCCCAAATCTTTACCAAGAAGGGTGGAGAAAGAGGTGCATTTCCCTCCGGGGAACTGCATTCCAATGGGTCAGTTGGTTTCCAGAAACCAGTTTTCCTCCCGGCGATGGCCTTTCTTACCTGTGTTTCCGGTGAAATCTGCAGGGCGTAGGTGTGGCACTCAGTCTTCCTGGCAGTTAGCTGTCCGAAGCTATTTCATCAAGCCATGGAGTTTCGGTTTCCAAGGGGACTGCCTAAAAATCTATACACACACACACACACACAATTTTTGAAAATATTAACTCTGAAAATGGAAATATAATGGCTTAAGGAAATAGCATCAGATATATAATACAAGTAAGATATAACATGTGCGTATTTATGGACGTATATGCGTGTGCATATACCATCTGCCTGTCTAGCTATCTCTGTACCTGCCTATCATAATTTCCTCTGGATAAAACAGCCTCATCGGGCAGGCCAGCGACCTACTTGATCTGCAACTCCCTGGTTTGTAGCATTTTTTAGGAAGTGCAAACTGGTATTAATGTTAGCCCAAATGCACTACCTTAGATAAGCATGCCTACAACTTAAAGAAAAATGAAAGAAAAGGAAAAGAAAAAGGAAAAAAAGAAAGTCACTTTGTAGTATTCCAAAGCAACCCAGAGGATCTTAAAGGGCACGGGCCCTCCCCTTTTATTGACAGAAGGGCTCTATATCTTTTATCTTCAGCAGCTGGGGATCCTTTCTGACAGTTCAAATTGTCAACAGGACTATGGAGTCTTAAAAGCCATTCGCGTGGTAGCCGGGGTTCTACTCTACAGACTTGAGAATTGGGGTTTGATGGTACTTGAGAATTCCTCACCGAATCCCGTGATGATCTCATTTTTCCTCCTCCGCTACGGACCTCCTGCCCTGTTGGATTTATGAAAGAATAGATTAGGTGCACCAAGCGCTCCCTGAAAATATGTGTAGATGGCTGTGGACATCTTTCTGGAAAAGAGTGCCCGTGGTCTTTCATTATTCATTCCACAAACTATTTGTTTCTCGTCTGTGCCAGGCCCTGTGGGTGGCAGCGTAGGGACAATTGTGAGCGAGACTGACTCAGGCCCATGTGTCATGATGTTTATGGCGGCGAGAGGCGGCAGACTGACAACGCACTGGAAAACGGTTAAATATGGAAGATCAGGCTGCAGAAAGACACCCTCCCCATGGACATGTTGTTACAGTATTTAGATTGTGCCCGAGGAAGGAGGGGATCAGAAGCCAGTCGCAAGGATGACATTTACATCATGGAAGTCTTAGAGTGAGAAATATCGGCCCTTTCAAGTTCAGCCAACATTTGGCCAGTTTTTAAGTGGTGATTTACAATTCCTGTCCAGCTAGCTTTCATTGTTCTATTCTAAACATCAGAGCTCATTAGAGGCCCGGAAGGTATAAAAACTGGTTGTGCCTGACCTGGAAGTGATATGGGCAATAAACATATCTTTTTTCCTAATGGGAAAAAAATCCTAAAGATTTATTTTTATTGTTTTTGCCAGAGAGAGAGAGAGAGAGATGCAGAGACAGAGAGAAGGGGGAGGGCCCAGAACAGTCCATAGTTGCACAACATCGGTTTTTTCACATAGTTTCATTCCACAGGTGGGTGTGGGGCTGCACAGGGCAGGAACTAGGCCGGGGTCTCACCCCAGTGAAAACCGAACTGGGACACTCCCCAGTTCAGCATATGGGTCCACACGGGCCGGGGCCTGGATTCGATCCTTGGTCCCCAGGGCTGCAAAGTGAGCGCTTAACCCACTGAGCCATCCTGGCTTCCCTGGAAAAAAAATTTTTTTTTTAAAATATTTATTTTATTGTTTTGGATGGAGACAGAGAGAAGCAGGCACAGAGAGAGAGAGGGAGAGGGAGAGGGAGAGGGAGAGGGAGAGGGAGAGGGAGAGAGAGAGAGAGAGAGAGAGAAAGAGAGAGAGAGAGAGAGAGAGAAAGAGAGAGAGAAAGGAAGGGGGAAAAAATCTTAAGTATGTATTTTTGGTTTTGTTTGGCTACTGGAGACTCTGCCTTGTGCCCATAACGACCTTTGTTAGCTGAAGGAAATTAGGTGGAGAAACATTGATCCAGAGACTATATAATGATATGTGCACTCTATTGCTGTTTAAAGATTTATTTTTTATTGTTTATGAGAAGGTGAGAGAGAGACAAGAGAGAATCGGGAGGGCCCAGAGCAGTCTCTATAGTTGCACATTGTTAGTTGTGTGTAGTTTTATTCCACACAGGTGGATGTGGGCCACGCAGGGAAGGAACTGAACTGGGGTTCCTCCCATATGGGAGGTTACCAGTTGTGCTGCAGTTCAGCATATGGGTTTGCATGGGCCAGGGCTGGGATTTGAACCCCAGACCTTGTGATTGCAAGGCAGTTGCTCAACTGCTGAGCTATCCCAGCATTCCACTTTATTGCTGATGTCACATTCAGAACTGGAAAACCGCATCAGGGATGTTGACTAGTAGGTGACACTGAGGACTTATCTTAATCCTCAGTCCTTCCAGAAGCCCCATGAAGTGGAGATCATTCCCTTTAAGTGAGGGACTTGGAAAGCAGAGAGAGATGGATAATTGGTCCCAGGCCACAGAGCTGACAAGTGCGCCTGTCAGCAAGTGACCAGGCCATCTGGTCCCAGAATCTGCACTTCTGATCACCGCTCAGCGTCGCTTCTCTTAAGTGGGCGTTGCTAACGTACCCCGATTTTATCCTTTCTACCATTTTCGGTAACTGTACCTTGGATGCTGAATGTGTATGTCATGAATCATGGCTGAGTGAAGGGATGAGTGAGAGAATGAAGAAGCGAAGGAGTGGATCGAGAACACACCATCTATGAGGAGGTTAGGGTGTGGCTCCCTCATGCTGCTGCTCAGCCAGGTGCCAGCTGCTCATTTTCAAAGGACTCTTCCCTTCCTTCTGTTTTTGCTCAGACAAGAGTGAGAACGGCGAGGCGTATCAGAGGAGGAAGACAGTGGTGCCTGACCTCCCCGAGGGCCCGGGTGCTCCGGGGCCTTCTCGGGGGACCCCGGCAGCGCCCGGCGGCAGCAGTTGGAGGAGGATCACGCTACTCATCCTGGCCATCACCATCCACAACATCCCAGGTGAGGTCTCGCCCCCGGCCCGTGCAGCCACCTGCCGGAAGCTACCTTCCCCGCCAGCTCAGTTGCCTGGTGGGAAAGGGGGGGATGGGCAGTCATGATGCTGGGGGAGGTGCAGATCTTTCTTGACTTTAGTTTTGGGGTCACTTGTTCTAGATTGGTCATTCTGTGTTAGAACTTCCCGTTCTAGTTACTTCCAACGAGTTCACTCCTATGCCCACCAAGGAGTTCCTTTCTTGACAGATTTGAGACCCGCTCACTTGGAGCAGAGCTTCGTACCCGGTGCACGAGTGCGCCTTTCATAAACCTGGGATCCCTGGTTCTGCTGTAATGCTCTTTTAAAATCCTGGGTTCAGTCCAGTTTAACGGTGGTATTTGTCCCACCGGCTTTCTTTGTGCGGGACATCTTTCTGGAATGCCCTTTTATCACCTCTTCCCTTTTTAGCAGCCTGGAGTCATTTGTTTTGTGCCTTAGGATTTATTTTAAATGAAAGAAAACACCTCATTGGTGTCCTATTTCTAAAAATAACATGTTTCATTTAGTGTTAACTAGAAAACACAGTTAAGAATAAAAGAGAAGGAAGGTATTGTAAAAAAATGAGTTGAACGACCTTGAGGAAATCCTTGGGTTCCATTTTGTAATTCCAGCTCTGCCTACTCAACTAGTGTATCGTGATGAGTTACTTGAGGAGATCACATGGTTTTCTCAACTATAAAATGGGGAGAATGCTACCACTGAGATAACTGGGAGTGTATTTATAAAGGAAACTGCATTTTTTGATCATTAAGTAAGATTCTGTGTGTGTGTATTTTAGTGTGGTATATGAGCATTTGAAAAAAATGGTAGCTGTCCTTGGCATTAAAAATACTGTTGTCCTTCTTTTCAGCTATGACTCCTCAGTGTTGGGTTCTTAAACTTTCTGATCCATCGTTCGTGGTTTTGGAACTGCAGTTTGAGTAATAATGCTGCAGAGGGAGCGTCCATGGGTGTTCTATCAGCTGAGTCCTTGCAGAGTTCATGATGTCAACCTGTCACCCTATGACAGGTGCAGTGACCTGACTGGGCAGAGCTGGCTAGGGGCACATGTTCGGCCTATGTCTTCGTTATGCTGAATGCACAAGTACCTCCTGCCATGAGGGCCGAGTAGATCCCAGGACTCTTTACTGAGGTGGCTTCATGGGAGGGTGGTCACGGTTGCTGGCACAGTAAACTGGGGAGCGGCTGGCTTGCCTGGATCATGAGGCTCCAGGGGACATCGCCTTCCGGTCTTGCCTTTATCCATTACATTTTCATAATGTGTTCTAGGTACTTAAGTGATATCAGTCATAAAACAGACCGGGATCCCTGGCCTGTTTAACTAACTACCGTTGAGAGGTAGGCAGTGACCATGGAAATAATTCATGGATTCTGTGTTGTGCTGTAAAGAACAAAAAAGGTGCCACAGGTCAGAGGAGAGGGCGAAGTGTTGTAGAACGGAATTGCAACCTTAAATAGAATTGTCAGGGTGGGCCTCATGGAGACCTCCTTGCCTATGAGCCAGCCTCTCTGAGCTCCAGGGATGAAGGTTGCAGGCAGAGGGAGCCTCGGTGCAAAGGACCTGGGGCAGGAGCCTGTCCAGCATCTACAAGGAGCAGCCAGGAGTCAGAGGGAGACAGGTGCGAGGTGAGGGCAGGGAGGTCAGCCCTGCCTTCGGTGGCCGCCCAGTGCAGTGGAAGAATTCTCATGTGTACTTAGAGGGTCATGCGCTACTCCAGGGCTTTCCACAGAGAAGCGTGTGATCTGACCTGGGCCGACTTCAGTCAGGACTTCGGCGGGGTGAGGGCAGCAGCAGGCAGGCCAGGTGGTGCTGGAGGTGGTGAGGAGGAGCCCCATTCTGGGATCTAGCGAAGGTGGCGTCGAGGGGATTTGCTGATCGGTTGGACATGGGTGTGAGAGAAAGGAGCGAGCAGGACCCTGGGGTTGTGGGGCTGCAAGGATGGGGAGTTGCCACCAGTGGGACGGGCAAGGCTGCGGCCGGAGCAGGTGTGAGAGGCAGTGGCGGGGACTCTGCTTTGCTCTCTGAAGGGCAGTTGCTGTGAGACATCTGAGTGCAGATACTGACTCGGCAGCTCCAAGGGTCATCAGCTTGGAGTTGGGGCAGCGAAGTCAGGACCAGAGGGATACACTGGTGACTCACCAGCATGGAATGCTATTTAAACCCATGACGCAGATGAAAGCACCGAGGGTCTAAGTACAAATAGACGCGTCTCCGGGGACCCTGCCCGGGCTCATTCCTGGGGTCGCGGGCACCTAACTCCAGCCGGAGGAGC
Organism: Craseonycteris thonglongyai; assembly: GCA_004027555.1. Taxonomy (NCBI): domain Eukaryota; kingdom Metazoa; phylum Chordata; class Mammalia; order Chiroptera; family Craseonycteridae; genus Craseonycteris; species Craseonycteris thonglongyai. The sequence goes on from PVKE010003789.1 coordinate 61,072, forward strand.
TTTCTTGCCCGCAGCTCCTGTCTGGCAGCTGCACGCTTTCTGATGAGAACCGTTTCAAGAGCTTGTCTGTCACCAGCTTACCTTTGACAAGGTCTCTTCTTTAACAGTATCCTGTATAGTTTATTAAAAATTTCCCAAGAACTGTGACATTCCTCAAGATGCTGGGTTTTAAGAGAGCCTTTTTACAGGGGCTAGCTGGATAATCGGTTTTTATTCCTTTTTGAAGTTTTTTTTGTCTTTGCCGGCTCCGTTTCACAAACACTTGTGAGGGTGGCAGTGCCTCCTCCCACCTTCCTTCTTGGAGCCTGGAGCACTCCAGCCCTTTGGGAAACCATATCCCGAGGAAATGGCATGAGTTTTGAGGAAAGCAACCTCAGAATGAGCACACTGCTGTGCTCTTTCCTGCAGGGCCACACAGACCCAAGGGCCCCGAGCCTGCTGGGGGGTTCTGGGCCCGTGGGCTGCAGACTTCCTTTCTGTGGTGGAGGAGAATTCAGAATCAGCTAGCAGCCCAGTTCCTATTTATCTCTCTTCCCAAGCAGTGTCTGGTCTCCACGGGGAGCTCTACCCTTGCTTTGCACACGAGAAAGTTCAGTTTAGAGCTTGAAGGGGTTCTAGCGGTCGCCTCTCAAACACTACCCCGTCTGCAGTTTAGGGGGCGATGTGTGGGTGTGTGTAAAATGACCATGACGGTTCCTTCCAGCCCTGGCATTGGAAGATGCTGTGAAAAATAATACAGTTGGTACATTGTCGGTTTCACGTATTTAGCAGCGCGTGATCCCGCCTTCCTCTGTGACACCTCACTCTGTCCTGTGCTGCCTTGTCTCATGATAGTTGTCACACTCAACGGCAGTTGCTGAAATGTGTTTCCTTTTTCTTGCAAGAAGGTTCAGGCCATCTTCCTTTCTGGATCCCAAGTTTACAGTTCATATTGAAGAGCAGTGGATACTCAAGCACCTGCGTGACTGGTGAACTTGGTCACAGATCCTCCCCTCCAGGGGAGGGAGGCCACTCGGGAGCCAGGGCTCCTAATGCTCTTCACCGTGGCCTTCTGGTAGGCTGAGGGGTGGCACTGAACTTCTGTGTGTCTCCACTATGCAGTGGGCTTTCCTTTGTGTTTCAAAATATTTCTTTTTAAGATTTATTTTATTTTATTGTTCTTGACAGAGAGACAAAGACAGAGAGAAGGGGGAGGGGAGGGCCCAGAGCATGTTTGCACATCATCCGTTTTTGCCATGGTTTCGTTCCACACAGGTGGGCGGGGGCCGCACAGGGCAGGAACTGAACTGGGGGCCTCCCGCATGGGAAGCATGCCCCAGTTCAGCACATGGGTCCCCATGGGCCTGGGCCAGGATTTCATCCTTGGTCCCCAGGGCTGCAAAGCAAGCGCTTGACCCACTGAGCCATCCCGGCTTCCCCTGTTTCAAATTACTTATGAAGGTTTGTAGCAGAAGAGACCAGACGGATCTCCTGCTTTTTAATTTTCTCTCAGTGGAGTCAAGAGTCAAGTTCAACTTTGCTGGTGGTTACCATGACAGAGAGAGCCTCGGGTCACCGCTCCTGTCTCAGGAGCCACGTGGCAGGGGATTTTAATGAGTTGCCTTTGTCTTCATTGATGGCTCCTAATAGGCCGCATTTCATTCTTTAAATGAAATGCCTGAAGCTTTCATCAGAAGTGATTTTGTTTCAGGGAACAAAACCCCACAAACTCACACACTGACATATTAACAGTGGCTGGCTATTCCTGGAATTGTGACTGATTTTTATTTTCTTGTTTTTGTGAGATTTATTATAACTCTGCTTTTCTGTGATGATTGCATATGACTCGGGCAATCGGATAAAAAGGTTTTTTGGAAGGGAGACCCCGGCGACCCCAACTCCCAGCAGGCACACGAAAGTGTAGACGTATCAGGTACTCCTTGATGCCTGAGAGAATTGGGGTTGTTTTAGTTGTAGGTTAGGAACAGAATAAAGGATTGTACTTTCCTGTGGCTACTGTAAAAAATCATCACAGGCTCAGTGGCTCAAAACAACCCATGAATTCTCTCACAACCCTAGAGGCCAGAGGTCCTAAATCATTCTCATCGTGCTGATGTCTGTGTGTTGTCAGGGCCTGGGGGAAAGCCTGTCCCTTGCTTGCCTCTAGCAGCTTCTAGAGGCTGCTTTGGCATTCCTGGCCTGGCAGCCACATCGCACCAGTCTCTGCCTCTGTGGTCCTGTTGCTTTCTCTTCTATGTCTACTCTCCTCCTTGTAAAGATTCTTGTGGTTGCAATTCAGGCCCAGCCAGATAGCTCAGAGCCGTCCCCCCACCCCCAGAAAACCCAGGATAGTCCCATGTGTGCAAAGTGTCCTTGGTCGTGGAAGGCAGTGCTCACAGGTCCCGGGGTTTGCTGGTGGCGTGAGTCTAGGCATTCACTTTACCCCGGCGCTGCCAGGGTGACTATGGTAGGGCAGCCCTGAGACTTTGCAGGAAGGAGCCAAGAGCTAGAACGAAGAACTTAACCGACGCTTCATTTTCCTGGGGCAAAGTCCGAATAGAAAATTCTGTTATGAAGCATGACCCTCTCAAGGGAATACACCAAGGTCACAGCCTCGACATGCCGTTTGCTCCAATTCCGGAAACTGGAGGAGGGCAGCCCAGTGCAGTGGATGAGTAAGCCCGATGCCACAGGCCACGGGCGGTGATAAAACACACCGGCAGGCCTGGAGGTCATTACTGCCTTTCCAAGTCCCGGACACACAGGGCTCCAAGTCCCGGATACACAGGGCTCCAAGTCCCGGATACACAGGGCTCCAAGTCCCGGACACACAGGGCTCCATGTCCGCGATTCAGATACTCGTGCCCGGTGTGGGTCAAGACCAAGCTCAAGGGCACACAAGCAGGTACCGGTTGAGTCTCTACCTTGCCTCCAGCCGACCTCGTGCTTTGGTGAGCTCACTTCCCTTCTGGGGGACCACAGCATTTTCCAGGGATGGTTCCAGAAAAGCTCGGGAAACGCTTCCTACTTTCTGAAGCTTGCCACAAAAAACGTGCGTGTCTAGCACACCCCACGGGTGTGTGGGCGTGGTGGTCACTCCCAAGGCAATGAGCTCAGTTTGGCCAGGAGATTGAGGCGGGGGAACCCGGACCGAAGCCTCCTCCGCACACAGGGCCCGCTGCGGTGGGCTGTCTGCGGGCACGTGTCGTGTGGACACCCGTGCGGCCGCCACCACCTGCTGAGGACGGTGCAGGCCCCGAGCAGATGGCCAGCCCTTGAACCACATCAAGGAAGGTGACATGGAGCGATGGGACAAGCACAGGATTTCAAGTCAGAAAGGCCAAGACTCGGATCCCTCCAAGGGGGAGCCACCAAATAATCTACGGCCTAGAAGACCTTAAGTAGGACTGCGGCAGCCTCAGTTTTCCTGGCTGTAAAATGGACACCATATCTATCTTGTGATTCAGTATTAAGGCAATGACAGTGATGACAGCAAGCAGGGACACTCAGCGTTATCTGCTAGGAAGTGCGGATCATGATGCCTAGAAGACAATAGGACCTAAAAGTGTTATAATTCCCTCCCTTCTCCTCCCACTTTGCTTTGATATTTCAAGATCCTTTGGTTCTGGTCTCGGTGGACTCCAGTGAGAATGTCTCAGATCACTTGAATTGTCATCTCCAATAGGTTACTTTTTTTTTTTTTTAAGATTTATTATTTGAGAGAAGGTGAGAGAGACAGAGAGAAGGGGGAGGGCTCAGAGCAGTCTCCACAGTTCTACATCATTAGCTGTGACATAGTTTCATTCCACACAGATGGATGTGTGGCTACATGGGGCAGGAACCAAATCGGGGGCCTCCCGCATGGGAGGCGGGGACCTTCATCACTGAGCCATCTCAGCAGTTGCCAGCTGCACCCCAGTTCAGCATATGGGGTTTGCATGGGCCAGAGCCGGGAATCGAACCCCGGTCCTCGCAATTGCTAGGCAAGAGCTCAGCCGCAGAGCTATCCCAGCTTCCCATCCAACAGGTTACATTTGAAGATACCTCTCATTTCCTTTAGGCGTTTGGAAACACTGTAACATTCTCCTTTAATTATCTATCGCTCAGTGGGAAGCCTGACAGTATAATTAGCACAGGCTCCTGCCGGGCCTGGCACTGGGCTCAGCGTGTCACGTTCCCGGGGCACACACTCCCGAGTTACGTCATTGGGGTTGGATGTGAGAACTGGTACTGATGCCCAGAAGGTCCCCGTCCTGGGATTCCTGCCCAACCATAAAAAAAGTGACAGGGCAACTCTGAGGTTCACTGTCAACGCCTGCCGCAGGCTCCAGACACACAGACACCGTGCTCCGCTCTGTGACCTTCAGATTAAGTAAGCGACATACGAAGGCGGCACAGAGATTAGGGTAAAAGTCAAGACTCATTTCCACACCTACTAGATTTTCTGATCCTCCCACCTATCATGTAAATTAAAGGAAAAAAAAAAAATTAAAGCGAGAGATATTGGACACATTTGTGCACTAGGACTCAAAGTTTCCAGTAACCTCCAGTTGTCTTTCTGCTGTGGCCAGGCAGATGCTGCCTCACCCAGTCCATCAGCCCTGAGCCACCATGGTGAGAAAGTGGGGGCGGGACGGGGGGGGGGCGGGGGCGGTGTCCTGCAGCCACCACATGCTTTCCTGTTGACTTATCAGAATGAAATGAAATGCAGAAGTTGGATCCTTAGTTGTAGGTGAGCCACGTGCAGCTGCCGGCTACCATGTTGGGCAGCGAGGCCACAGAACGATTCCAGTTCTATCGAGGGCAAAAGCATATGACCACGATACCTTAAGTATCAAAATGATCAAATCTGTTACATAACTAAGGGTGGTGCGGAGTGCTGCCTGTGGGCCCCATCCCGCCTGTCCCCTCAGATTTTGAAGAAAAAGAAGGACCTACTAATTCCACTTCTGGTTATTTATCCAAAGAAACCCACAGCACTACATTGAAGAGATACTTGCATCCATATGTCCAATTGTTGCATTACTAACAATGGCCAACGTATGGAAACAGCCTAAGTGCTTGCTAATCAATAGATGAATGGATAAAGAAGAGGTGGCACATACACAACTATACAATGGAATATTATTTGGCTATAAAAAAGAATGACATCCTGCCATCTGCAAAAAAACATGGATGGCCCTAGAGGGTACTGTGCTGAGTGGGGTAAGCTGGCAGAGAAAGACAAACACTGCATGATCTTACTGACATGTGGAATCTAAAAAAGGAAAATGAACAGACAAAACAAACTCATAGATACAGACAGCGTTCTGATGGGAGGGTGTTGGGGGTGGATGACAAAGTGGGAGAGGTTAGAAAGTACAAGTTGGCAGTTACAGAGTAGTCATGGGGCTGTAGAGTATGGCATAAAGAATAGAGTCAGGAAAGTTGCAATAAGTATACGGTGTCAGGTGTGTACTACTAGACTTATCAAGGTGATCACTTCATGGGATGTATACATGTCTAATCACTATATCATACACCTGAAACTACTATAACATTGGACATGAACTGTAATTGAAAAATAGAAAGATCTCTTATCACACACACACACACACACACACACACACATATACACAGAATTGTGCTTAAACCCAGGCTTGTTGGACTGGTTGCCAGCGTTTCCATCCACCGTAGAGGGGATTGGATTTGGCAGCACGGATGTCCTGCACGGGGGGCAAGTCCCAAGAGCCAAGGCCACTGGCTGGAGACCAGCCTTGCTGTCCTCTTTCCTCCCGCTAGTTGGTGACGGAACCGGGAGGTGACATATGGCTACGGCACCAATCTACCTCCTTGCACATGGCACAGATCCGTTTGTGTCCGGAGTTGTCTTTCCTGCCGACTTCTCTCCCTGCTGCTCTGGTCAGCCAGGTGGCTCCATGCCAGGCCCAGGCTGCGGTGATCCACACCTGCGGGCCCGTCCCTCCATCCGGAAAAGCCACACGGAGGACAGGCAGGCCCTTCTGCAAACAGACCAGCTGCCGTGTGCTGACTCAGCAATCAAAGACATTACATGTCATGAAGTGGAAATTCCAGGGTCCCACGTGATTCCCGCTGGCGTTATGGTGACTTCTGACAAGCTCTTGAGTCGTCTGGACTTCACTGGTAAAGAGGATTGCAGCCTCTCTCAAAGTTTGGTTTATGAAGGGACCCCATCACCTGTGCTAGCTGGGCGAGTTACCAAGGAACTGTCCCAGGTGCCGCTGTGTCTCTGCCCTGTCGAAGTGGCCTTGTTGGTTTAGAAGCCACGGCAGATCAGACGTTTAATCAATCAATCACATTTGGGAGGCATGCTTTGCAATAGTTCCAGCTCATTCATATTCATATATGCTAATTTTTAGGGCCTATTAATTAAGTATTGAATAAGTCCCTGTGGATTCTCTTTTGTCTTCATTCCCTTGATAGCCTGTTATGGTGTGGAGTTGAAAATAATTATAATGTTACTTGTGTTCTGCAAATAACAATTAAGCAAGGCTGAATTTCTGAAATCAAAATTCCATTGGCTTTCGCTTTCTCTGATTAAATACAGTGAGCGAAATGACACCTCAGTGTACAGGCCCGGTCTTCGCTCTGTTGGCTTGTCTCTCTCGTCAGGGTGCTAAAAGGCCAGTGGGGCTCCCCACTTGGCGTAGACCTGTCATGACTTAAACAGCGGCCCTGGCTCTTGCCTCGCATCTTCTTGTAGACGGTTCAGAGGCAATGCGCTCAGCATGAGGGTTTGGGAGAGGAAAGGAAAAGACAAGTTGCTCTTATCTTGGATCTTGGTTCAAAGCTTGCCACGCCCCCATGTCCTGCAGGTCCCTAGAGCAGGGGTGGCCAACAAGTCCATCACGGATCACAAGGCCAATTTTGGTTGATCGTCGATCGCTCGCAATATCTGGGGTGGAATTCCGTGTACCATGGACTTTGAAGCGATTGTAGACGACAAAACTTTCTAGCAATAGTTTAATGCATTCTGGGAATTTGCCAAGGTCATAAATTCCTAGAATTCTGACAGCCTGACACTGTGATCTCCGCCCACCCACACAATACATTTTGACTTATGTGTTACACTTGTCACCGGATGCAACGCGTGAACGCAACAGTTACGACTCGACTCAGCGAAGAACACAGTCAGTTAGCTTGAATATTTGGTGGTGTCATACGGTAGCTTCTTTCCTTCTGTATTAACAGTATTATTATCAATCAATATTATTTATCCTCGGTGACCACGTTGAGTTTCAATTTTTCTTCTGTTTAAAATGTAAGTACCTTTTCTTTGTTTTAAATTAAATTGCTTTTCTTACCTATCTATTTACTTGATAGGTGAGCATTCTCGGCAACAGATCTCTAAACTGCGGTCATTACACTGAGAGAAAAATAAGGGTCAGTATTACAAATATATTAGGAATAACAATAATTCTATTTAAATTAAGAAGTCAGTATTGTAAACCATTATATATTGTAACTTTAACATACTTCTTGTAAATTTGAATATATCTATATTAGATTTGAATATACTTGTATTGTTGTCCCCGATCGTAATATGCAGTATTGTTATTATTTCTCTCAATGTAACGGAGATAATTGCCGCAGGTCATGAGTTTTTGAATTTTCTAGGAAAATATTTAATTCAATATTTATTCTTTAAATTGTCATATTTATTTGCATTCTAGTATACCCATGAACATGAGTAGTAAACCGAAAAAATCGAAAACTTATCACTTCAATGAAGAATGGGAACTCGATTACTTTTTTACAATGGTGCATGATAAATGTTGTTGTTTAATATGCCTTACCTCGGTAGCCATTGCTAAAAAGGGTAATCTGGAGAGACATTTTTTAGCTTTACATAACAAGTATCAAACAGATTACCCACCAAATTCTGAACTGAGAAAACATAAAGTTAGGGATCTTAAAACTCAATTAACAAATCAACAAAGCGTCACAAGCAGTCACAAGCAGTAACTACTGCATCATTCAAAGTAAGCTATCTCTTAGCAAAACAATGTAAGCCATTTTCCGATGGTGAATTTGTAAAGGAAATTTTTTTGGAAATGTCAGATTCACTTCTAACGATTTTAAGAACAAGAGTGAAATTGTTGCTGCAATTCAAGATCTACAATTGTCTCGAAACACAGTGATGCAGCGAATTGAAAGGATGAGTGGGAATGTAAAAGAGCAGTTATATAATGATATTAATAGATGGTCTTGTTTTTCCCTTCAGTGTGATGAATCGACAGATATAAGTGATACAGCACAATTACTTGTTTTCGTTCGTATGGTTTTTAAGGATTTTACATCTAAAGAAGAATTGTTGGGTATGATTTCTTTGAAGGAAAGGACTA
>PVKE010003790.1:0-69398 GCA_004027555.1 Craseonycteris thonglongyai
ATGTAACTGAAAGATATATCAGCCCCAAATAAACAGAAGAACTCAATACATGTGAAGACAGAGATTCAAGCTGCCACCGCTCTTTGAGGTGTACACTATCTTACTTGACTATATGGACTGTCAATACCTTTGCATATTTTATGGTTTTCTTGTTTGTGGCAGGCAGGGCCACTTTCAGCAGCTGGCTGCTGAAGTAGATATCCAGATGATAGTATACCTCTCCGATCAGACTCAGCACACAGTAATTGAGCATTAATTGCCAGCTTCAAGTCATGCTTGCAGGGCTAAGCTATCACACCCTGTTCCATTTGAGCCACTCCCCTCAAAAACCCATGACTTGACTCACATGTTACAACAGTTATTCTGTTGCTCCAGTTCAGACTCAGTCACTCTTGGGTTGGAATGACCCCCATACCATATTATGGTGAGGAAGATTCAGTTCATGCTTGACTTTACTAATGTAACCAACTTAGTACCAAAGGCTTTCCACCAGTTCTCGCTGCTAGGATTCTTTCACCCAGAAGATAGCCTTCTCTGGAAATTACCAAAAATCTAGACAATCTATGTTGTCTACCCGACTCACAGATTTTGATACCAAAGAGTGAATAAGCAAGCTGCTCCCTTCCCTCTACATTCATTGCTCAACTTTGTCAATATTTCTCCATCTTTTTCAAGGTTCCAGTAATTTTTGCCCAAATTAGTGACTTATACATAAGTGTTAAGGCAAGAAACAGTTTATGTACTCCCCAAATTTTATCAAGTGGCTGTTAAATATGTAAAATGACTTCAAGAGGTGGTTTTGCTCTGAATTTATCATCTCCTGTTTTTAGCTGAAGAATTCCATAGCCAAATGCCAGGCAACAGGAAAGATGCTCTCAACATGTTATATTACCATGCACTGATTTTCTTTCCTTTACTACAGAAAATTGTGTGGTTTTCTATTACAAGAGAAAATAGAACCAATGTTCTATCCTATTTTTTCTTTCCTCAGGAATAACTACTAACTTCCTTAAGCTAAAACTCTAACCTCTCTCATTCATTCATTCATTCATTCATTTATTTGTTCATTCAATCATCTATTCAACAAATATTTTCTAAGATCAGGAACCATCCTAGGAATAGAGGCTACTGTGGTGAAAAATATATACAGTGTCTATTTTCTCACTGTAAAAAAAAAAACAAAAAAAGTTACACGTAATTAAAAACACAATTTCAATAATTTATGATATGCTAGGGTGTATAGAGGACATTAGAGAGTAATAAATCAAGAAGGCCCAATATAGACTAGCAAGTCAAAAGACTAGTATTACGTGTTAGTCAGGTAAAGAGGTGAGAAAAGTGTTCCAGACAAGAAGCAGAATGCCAAAAGGCCCTGGAGGTAAAAGAAATTAAGTCTAATATATTAGAAAAATTACAGAAATTCACAATGGGTGAACTAGAGAAGATAAGGGCAGGACAGTGTCTAGGGTGCTCTGGGTCTACTCAGGCAGATTATGTGTTGTAGATACTATCGCAAAGACAGTAAAAGATCAACAAAGCACCTAAGCATGGTAATGATACAATTAGATTGTAAGGGACATATCTAGCTGCATGGTGAAGCTTAGGCTAGAGGACTGAAAGATATGCAGCAGGGAATCTATTAGATGTTATTAATGACCCAGACTTGAGGGCATAAAGGACTGGATTAGGTAGGTTAGTGGCAGTGGATATAAGCAAAAATGAACAAATTCAAGACATGGTTAGCATGCAGTATCAGAAGAACTGATATTGCTTCAGTGTTAAAGCCTAGGGTGGGATGTTGGGTAAGAATGAAGGTATTTAAGATAATATTTCTCTTTATAGCCAACTTTAGACATGCATTCTGATGAGTTCAGAATGTAGAGAATCAATGTGAAACCAGAAGCAAATGTCCAGTGGCCAGTGCATAAATGCCTTTGAAGATTATGAGATATCAAAGCTAAAATGTATATTTGAGGGGATGCCAGGGTAGCACAATAGGTTGAACACTTGCCTTATAACTGCAAGGTCCAGGGATTGAATACTAGTCCCAGCCTGTGCAAACCCATGTGCTGAACTGTGATGCAATTGGTAATCCCCTAAATGGTGGTGAAGGTTCTCACATCCAAAGTGGGAGGCCCCCTGGTTCAGTTCCTACCTTGCGTGGCCCCACATTCACCTGTGTGGGATGAAATTGTCACAACTAATGATGTACGTCTATGGACACAGCTTTGGGGCCTCCCCTCTTTTCTCTTTCTCTCTCCTTCTCTCAAAAATAGTAAAATAATAAAATAAATCTTTAAAAGGTATATTTGAAAGCCATCATATTTAGTTTTTAAATGTCATCTGACATTATTTTTCTCCTTATTGTTTCTTTCTGCCTTCTAAATGGTCTTTTTAAATTTGCATTCCCATCACTGACTTAGTTTTCTGCTACAGGGCTTTGTTAAATATGCCATCCATCCTTGTTTTACTAAATTCCCTTTTCATTTCATCCTTACCCTCTAATTGGTACCTCCCAATGGTTGTCTATTCATATTACATAGCTTTGGTTGTATTGATGCTGTCAAACAGTTTTCAAAATTCACTTTGAGTTTCTGCAGTAAAACATTTTTCAGAACTCGGCTCATTGATTCCCTGTTCAGGATGCTGTGTTCATCCCAGTGTAACATAATTGTTTTTTTTCCTCAGGAGCCCTGTGTCATTTTGCCCTCTCACTCATTCTCAGTAAAAAAGATTCTCTTAGTTTTGCTTCTCACAGAAGTTAATCCTGAGTGGAAAAAAATCGAATGCATATAGTTTATTTGGGAGGTATAAGAAACACTGATAGTAAAAGGGGTGAAAATATAGAAAGGGAAGATAGTAAATAAAAGGTACATTGTCAAGCCAGCTACCACTGTGAGTAAATATGTGGGAAAACTCTGGGAACCATCACACATTACCTACCTGAGAATGATTCCACCTGTGGGGCAAGAATGCTGTTAATGACCTTGACTGAGGTACTGCCACACTTCTACGTAGAGCTGCCTTCCACAGCTTAGGTGAAAGCTGCCCAGTGAAGAAATGTCCGTATTGGCAGTTGGAGTTCTGCCAGAGGCCACTGAAGTGATAAATCCTGGGTGATGTGTCCCACAGAGTCTACAACAGTGACTTATTTTTTTCCTCAACATATAGAAAATATGGATGTCCCTGTTTGATTGTTTGTTTGCTTGTATTTTTATTTTTTTATTGTTTTTGACAGAAACAGAGAGAGATACAGAGACAGAGAGAGAACTGAACTGGGGTAACTCCCCAGTTCAGCATATGGGTCCACCAGGGCTGGGCCGGGATTCGATCCTCAGTCCCCGGCGCTGCAAAGTGAGCGCTTAACCCACTGAGCCATCCCGGCTTCCCCTGTTTGTTTGTTTACTCCCTCTTCTGTTTCACCCCCAACTGGGAACACTGCAGTACAATTCTAATAACCACTAGAAGTTAGTATCAGATTCCTCAGAAAAGGCTCAGTATGTTAAGGACTGAAGGTCATGTCACTCCAGATTCATTCGTCGAAACCTCAACCTCCAGTAGCACTATATTTGGACATGGGCCCTCCAAGGATGTAATTAAGGTCAAATGAGGTCTTAAGAGCGGGGCCATGATCTAATAGGAGTAGCAGTATCCTTCCAAAAAGAGACACCAGAGAACCTATGTTCTCTCTCTCTCTGTCCCCCTGTACGTGCATGAAAAAGAGATCATGTGAGCACACAGCAAGATGTTGGTTTCCTACAGGCCAAGAGAAGAGGCCTCAGAATAAAAACTACCTTAACCACATCTTGAGTTTTGGCACCCCAGCTTCCAGAACTGTAAGAAATACATTTCTGCTGTTTAAGCCACCCAGCCTGTGCAGAACTTTTATGGCAGCCCAAGCAGACTAATACAGCTCCATAAGACTGCCCTTATACCAGATGTCAGCTGTACTTCAGGAGCCCTTTGGCCACCTGCACTTCTGACTGACTGCCCATAAATTCCTGGGTTTCTACCACCCTCCTAGGTTCAGGAGTTCACTAGAATGACTTACAGGTTCAGGGGAGAAGTATACTTATTATTGCAGTTTTGTTATAAAAGATGCACTTGGGACCATGTCTGGAAGAGTGCAGAGCTTCCATACTCCTTTGGAGTCAGAGATAGTCACCCTTCTGGCACATTGTGTTGTCCACTGTGCTTCAGGGTCTAGAGATTTTTTTTATTTTTTAAAATCGGAGTATATTTATAATATATAGGCATTGATTGAGTGAACCACTGACCACGTGACTAGAGCCTCCACTTCCTTCCCTGGAGGTCCAGGGGGCAAATGATATCACATGACTCAAAGCTCCAACCACCTAATCCCATGGTTGGTCTTTCTGATGGGGTCTAACCCCCATCATGAGTCATCTCATTAGCATGAGCTAGCAAGAGGCCCACCAAGGTCACTTATTAGCACAAACCATCAGGGTTTACTATGAATTTTAAGAAAGCTTCTATCAGGGAAGCCGGGATGGCTCAGTGGGTTAAGCGCTCACTTTGCAGTTCTGGGGACCACGGATCGAATCCCAGCCCTGGCCCGTGCGGACGCATGTGCTGAACTGGGGAGTTCCCCCAGTTCAGTTCTCTCTCTGTCTCTGTATCTGTCTCTTGCTCTCTTTCTCTCTGTCAAAAACAATTAAAAAAAAAAAGAAAGAAAGAAATAAAACTTCTATCACTCAAGAAATGATAAGTATTTACAGTGTCCTTCCCAGGAACCAAGGACAACAACCAGACAAATTCTTTATTATACCACCTCTCCATGTGGAGACAGTTGAATCTCCTTTGACCTAGATCTGCAGAGAAAGTTTTCATATACTCCTAATAATTTCTTTATTTCTAGTGGGCATTCATTTAGTATATTTTTATACTAAGAATCTTTCTATTTCCACTATCTGATATTTTTATAAAATGAAATTTATTAAAACTATATCCTGCACTGTAAACGACATCAAAATAATGAAAAGACAAGCCATAGACTGGGAGAAAAATATTGCAAAAGACATACCTGATAAAGAACATGTATCCAAAATATACAAAGAACTCATAATTCTCGACAATAAGAAAACAAACATCCCAATTAAAAAATGAGCCAAAGACCTAACCAGATGCCTTACCAAAGAAGATATACAGGTTGCAAAGAAGAACATGAAAAGATATTCCACACCAAGTGTTCTAGGGGAAGTGCAAATTAAAACAACTAGATACTACTACATACCTATTCAAATGGCCAAAATCTGGTGAGGACGTGGAACAATGGTAAACGGGCCTTCATTGCTGAAGGGAATGTAAAATGATAGTTACTTTGAAAGGCAGTTTAATAGTTTCTTTAAAAACTAAACATACTCTTACTATATGATTCAGCAGTTGTGTGCCTTGGCATTTACACAAAGAAGTTAAAATCCTATGTCCACACAAAAACCTGCACACAGATGTTTATAGCAGCATCACTCATAATTGCCAAAACTTGTGTGCAACCAAGATGTTCCTCAGTAGGTGAATGATACATCCAGACAATGTAATGTTATTTAAAAGGCGAAAGATTTATGCAATTTGAAGAGAAACCAGAGTATTGTAATGTTATTTAATATTAAAAAGAAATGCACTCTCAAGACATGAAAACACATGAAAGAAACTTAAATGCATGTTACAGAGTGAGAAAGGCCAATCTGAAAAGTCTGCATACTATATGATTACAACTATAGCCACTCCTCATTTAATGACCTACCTGTTTAATGACCACTTGCCCTTATGACCAGATCTCCAGCAGGGGAACCCCTCTTCTCAGTCTGTGTGAGTCTCGGGAATCACCTTTTTCAGTCCTTGTCTCATTCTTGTAGTTTGTTAGTATTCACTACATAAAGCATTCACATTCACGCAAGACTACATATTTCATTTATAAGTGTGGTGTCACATAATATCTACTGAAAAATACATACCGTATGGTGCTACAACACACCACAAGACATCTACCTTTTGTTCCCTAAGATTTATTTTTATTGTTTCTGACACAGAGAGAGAGACAGAGACAGAGATACAGAGAGACAGAGAGAGACAGAGAGAAGGAGGAGGACCCAGGGCAGTTTCCATAATTGCACTTCATTAGTTTTCTACATATTTTCATTCCACATAGGTGAGAGCAGGGCTGCACAAGGTGGGAACTGGCTGGGGGCTTCCCACACAGGAAGTTCATCCAAGAACTCAACTGGGGGCACACCCCAGTTCAGCATATGGGTTGGCACAGGCCAGGATTCAATCCTTGGACCCCAGGGCTGCAAGACAAGTGCTTAACCTGCTGAGCCATTCTGGCATCCCTGACATCCACCTTTAAGCTCCTTGCTTATCAACCAATTCATTTAAAGACCTGGCCTAGCAAAGAAACTCAGTTGTTAAGTGAGAATTACTTGTATTGACATTTTAGAAAAAGTGAAACTATGGAGAATATAGGGGGGGAAATTCAGTGGTTGCCAAAGGTTTAGGAAGGAGGGATAAATAGATGGAGAATAAATTATTTTTAGGGTAGGGAAAACACTTTGTATGGAACTCTAACGGCAGACACTTCTCATTATACATCTATACAAGCATGTACAATATCAAGAGTGAACCCCGGGGAATCCCAGATGGCTCAGCATGTTTAAGTGCTCACTTTGCAGCACCAGGGGCTGAGGATTGAATCCCGGCCCCGGCCCATGCAGACCCACATGCTGAATTAAAATGTGCCTCCCATATGGGAGACCCCCAGCCCAGTTCCCACCCTGTGTGGCTCCCACCCACCTGTGTGGGACGAAACCATGTTGAGAACTGATGACATACAACTATAAAGACTGCTCTGGGCCCTCCCCCTTCTCTCTGTCTTTCTGTCACTATCTCTCTCTGTCTCTGTCAAAAGCAATAAAATAAATCTTAAAAAAAAAAATTAATTACCTTTTAAAAGATAAATAAATAAAACTCAAGAAACTAAGATTTTTATCCTTTCCACTGCATCTCCTCTGTTCTGTTGATTATCCAACAGGGAATTTGCTGATCTGTGATCCCCTGCTACAGGACCCATATGCTGAACTGAGGTGTGCTTCCCATGCGGGAGGCCCCCAGTTTGGTTCTTGCCCCTGGTTTGGCCCCTGGCTTGAGGGGATGTGCCTCCCATGCAGGAGGCCCCCAGCCCAGTCTCTGCCCTGCACGGCCCCCACCCACCTGTGTCGAACAAAACCATGTTGAAAACTGATGCAGTACAACTATGGAGACTGCTCTGGGCCTTCCCCCTTCTCTCTGTCTCTCTCCATTTCTGTCTAAAAACAATAAAATAAGTCTTTAAATAAAAAAGAGCGAACCCCAACTTAAACTATGGACTTTGGGTGACAATGACTTGTCAATGTAGGTTCACCAATTGTGATAAATGTATCACTCTGTTGGTGGTGTTGATAATGGGGAAAGCCATGCATATGTAGTTAGAGGGGTATATTGGAAATCTCTGTATCTTTCACTCAATTTTGCTGTGAACATAAAATCTCTTTAAAAATAAAGTCCATAAAGGAAAAACAAACTATTCTTCAGGATACACTACTTTATTCCAAGATTCTCGATGCTTTATGAAAGCTGTAAAATCCAAATAAATGTAGAAATATTAAGGAAGGAGGAAGTCGGAATGGCTCAGTGGGTTGAGCACTCGCCTTGCAGCCCCAGGGACTGAGGATCGAATCCTGACCCCAGCCCGTGCGGACACATATGCTGAACTTGGGAGTGCCCCCAGTTCAGTTCTCATTGGGGTGAGACCCCAGCCCAGTTCCTGCTCCTAGTAGCCCTGCGCCCACCTGTGGAATGAAACTATGTGGAAAAACCAATAATGTAAAACTATGGAGACTGTTCTGCCCCCACCCCCTGGTTTCTGTCTGTCACTGTCTCTGTATCTCTCTCTCTCTCTCTCTCTCTCTCTCTCTGTTGAAAACAATAAAAATAAATCTTAAAAAGAAAAAAAATATTAAGGAAGAAGAGTACTCTGGCGGGAGAAAGCAGACCTTCTTGTTTTCTGGGTGGTCTCTGACCCTGGGTCACTGGATGGAAGGTAAGGCACAAGAGAAGCATAGCATGTCCCAGTATCTTCTTTCAGTAAAGCAGAATATTTTGTTTCATGATTTTTCTCCATCCTGATGAATTGGTTTTGTTTTTCATGGAGATTTCTTCCAAGATTCTAACAATAGGTTGCTAGTCTTAGTTTTCTGAAGTGGTGTAAATTTTTCTGACTTTAGTAAGAAGTTAGGAGGAGCTGAATAAAAAGTTGGGAAATAAGTACCATTTCAAAATATAACTCCTACCATTTTTTTTAATTGCTTCTTTAAAAACCTTTACACTGCCTAATACTTCATCATTTCAGTTTTTAAACCCTTTAATTATTAACAAATTCTGGCTTGCCTTTCACTGGAGAAATAGACTTGGCAAAGTTGGTTAATATGCCTTCCTCACATAGACACTCTCCTCATGTACAACTTTGCTATGGAACTCAGCTAAACCAAATCTATATGCAAATGAATTGTGTGTTTCCTTCCCACACAATATCAAGGTTGTATTTGACAAATACATTGCCTTTTCAGTGCCATATATTTTATTTCTTTACTTTGTTTTGTTTTCTTTAATGAAAATTGTGATTCAAGACTATATCTACAAATCAGTATCTAACCTCATGCATAAAATATAACCATATACAAATCTGACTTCAGCCTAACATCCTTTTAGAATCAAATTTTTCCTGTAACTATCCTTGGAATAAGCGAACAAGTAGTATGATATTCTGTTCAGATTAACCCTCTGTAATATCATTAATTTTGTATCACAAGAGGAGAAATTTGCAATTATGCATTATTTCACCGGGTTATATAAGTATAACCCACTACATTTAGAGGAGAACCATCATCTCAAACTATCACCATAAACTATCTGTAACTTACATTCAGGAGACCTGCAGGGAGAAATATTATGCACCAAAATGATTTAAACAACATCTGCTTCAGTCACTGTTATGAACCTCTCAGAGACAACTGAAAGGATAATTATTTTTGTCATGTGAGAATAAAGTGTTCTGTTCTAAATGGGTTAAGTACATGCAGTGACAGAACACAGAGGAAAGTTAAAAATGGGAAATATCAATAAAAGATGGTTTTGCTTTGAGCTATGCAGCCTTATTTCACAACATAACAAATTAATTCACAGAAACTTTCTCTGACTGTTATGATTAGGCCAACCAAGCACTAGACTTTGGGTCAGTTCCCTGTGCTGCCAGACATTAAAGACTCTGCTTTTGTGTTCTCAATCCATACAATAATCATCCCTGGAATGTGGGCTATATTAAGGTTAAAACAACATTCTTATTCTCTGTTTCTTACCTAGTTTTTAGCACAGTAGACACCACACACTTGGCCCTTAACTATAGTCATTAAATTATTTATTTATTCATTTAACAAACATTGGCACTGTTCTAGACATGGAGGAAGACAGGTGAGCTACACACTATCAGGGCAATCACCAGTTCAGTGAAAGAGAGCAGGATAAGAGACAGAAATGTAAGCAATTAAGATAAACTTCCATAATGAAGATAGGTACTGAATGCGATAGAAACACAGAAAGGAACCACAATTCTGCCTAAAAGAATTAGAAAACATACCCAAAGAAGATCTTGACCTTAAAGAGCAATTGGAGAATATTGAGGAGGAATATAACAGGCTGAGGACATAACACACCCAATGACCTTGAGTAATGAGTTTCTCAAACTCATGTACCACCTGCAGTTCCTTGTATAGCGTAATGTGTTTGGGGCAGAAGAATAACAGGAGAACATTACCCATAACATAACTCTAGGTCAAATTGTGAAGAGCTTGGTGTCTCACAAAGAGGTCTGGTTTTTAACCTTTGGGATAATTAGGAGCCATAGAAGGCTGTTAACAAGACCAGAATTGGTGGTATTTGTATTGAATCACTTAGTTTAGATAGTAGTTTGTTTGTTTTTCAACTAGTTAAAAAATATCTGGAGTCAGTCAATAAGTGATGAGGATAGGTACAAAAACAAGGTAGAAATCAAAATTTTGTACAAATTGGAAGGCTACTTAAAGGGAAGAATAGTTAGGAGTCGATGGTTGAAAGATGATATGTCAGACACTGTTCTAAGCCCTGGGGACAAAACACAAAACCACACTGATGAAGTTCTCTGCTCTCATGGAATTCACAATCTAATGGAGTAGAAAGATGTAAAGAATTTGTAATGGATTCTGTGGTGATGCTCTTAGCTCCACTTTTCAGCTCCTGTTCATCCAAATCCCAGCTGCACAAAATACTGACTGTTGATGCCCTATAGTTGTAGCCCTCACTGTGTATTGTCCTCACTCAAGGTTGAGGCCCCTCCCAGGAGAAGGTCAGCCTAATGCCAGCTGACGAAGGGACATAAGCGCCCAGCTCTTTCACTTCCTTCAATGCAGGATGATGCCAAAGATACAAAACTCTTCCAGAATCATCTAAAGCCTCCATGACAGCCACATAACAGCTCAGTTTCCCTCTTGGCCCAGTCTTGCCTTCCTAACTCCCTTATACGTGTATCTCTCAATCACCAATTAAACAATCTACACACAATCTATTATATTAAAATCAATTTCCAGGGCACCCAATTAAAGAAAACCAGTGCCAGGAATGGTCTGAGGAACTTCAGTCTAAAATAGAACTTTGGAAATAGATTACTTGCCAGAACTGGCAATAGGAATCTATCTCATTGCTAGTGGTAGATGGACTATGTCTAGATTCTGGGTGCTGTAATGGTACGATTATTAAAACTATTAACAGTGGGAATCTGACATAAGGCACAAGTGGAAGAGGGGCTAGGCTGACCAGACATCCCATTTTAAACAGGACAGAAAATAACGGTACTGTCCCATTTCAAACAGTACATATGGTCAACCTACTGACCGCTTGAATTTAGCCTGGTGAGACTAGCTAAACATACATACCATTTGAAACAGGACACTACCACTATCTGTCCCATTTGAAATGGTTATGTCTGGTCAACCTAGAGTGTATGGTAACTCATAAAATGTCTCTGGCACTTGAGCAGTATGAGAGAAATATTCACTGTAAGGATAATGGTATATTACTGAGAGACACTGCATCATTGGGAAGAGATAATAATAGTTTCAGGATTAGTCATCAATTCAAGACAAAATTGAAAGCCATGGTGCCTTTCTGATTGCATTTAAAGTTCCAAGATGCCTGCAGTTTGAGGTCAAATGAAGCTGAAGTTCAGGTGCTGGACTTAAAGCCCAGGGGTTTCAGTGAAGCACAGGTTCTCAGCTCTAAAAGGTCTCCTTACTCCAAGGTCAGAACCCTCTTATGGAAAGAATAGGACATTAAAATTTGGAATGGGAATTTCTATGAGAATGATGTGAAGAATTTTGAGCAGCCACAAACCCCTGAACTTACTAGGCCTGTAGCTACACCCTTGTTGGAAAATAGTGGCCTCTTCTTATTTAAAGATTATGCATGAGAGAGGAAGAACTTTAAAAAAATTGCAGAAGAAAGGGCCTCCAGGAATGACTGACCCCCCTTGGTTATAAATTAACCACATCCTATAGATCTTTGACTGGTCTCCTGGAGACTCTTGCAACACTTACAAGAAAAACAGGATTTGTAAATAGACAGAACCAGTGGTCTGGAAACCCCTACAATCCCACTGAAACTCCCCCTCCCCACCTTGAGTCACGAGGAACACGTAAGACCCTAGACAAAGGAATTACACTCCCTTGCACGGACACTGAAAAGAGTATATAAGCTGTAAGAAATCTAACTACGAGGAGTGCGTGCTTAGATGCTACTAACCAATTCACGTGCTCTGCAGGCTAATAAAATCTCCTTCTTCTATCTAAAGATTTGTCTGAGCATCTGATAGCATCTGTCAGGTGTCACTTCCTGCAACAACAAAAACTTTAGCTGAGGCCTGTGACTTACCTACCAAACAACTCTCCTTGCCCTTGGAATCTACCTGCTGCTGATAATTAGACTAATGAGGGTCAAGTCCTGGAACAGATGTGCAATGCTTGCTAAGGGAGGAAAAGACTGCAGGAATCAAGCACCGCCAAGAGCTGAAATAATTTTACATGGAACAGGACTCTGAGGGTGCCAGATACTGTACATGAACTAGACCCTGAGGTGCTGGGATAAAAATAAAAAGCACATAAGGGAGAGTTTACATGGTGGGGGCACTCCCTGACACAGGTTTAAACACCCTGGCAAGGACCTCAGGAGAAAGTATAAATGTGAGACAAAGAAGACAGGAGCTTGGAACAAGTGATTGTTGCTGCTAAATGAAGTAAATTAACTCACAGAATTGCTATAGCAGTTCATGGGTCAAAAGTCCAAAGACTCAAAAAAATGGACACACAAGATTGGGAAACTTGTCAGGTATCCATATTGATTAGAAGGTGCTAGAGGATACTCCATATGCCAACATGTATAAAAAACGTGCTGGGGGGAAGGGCAGCTGCATCACCTAAAAGCTCACTGTGGCTCTTATGTGATAGGCCAGGCTTTAGGGTAGGAGATGCTGTTGCAGGCTTGATGACCTGATACCGACAAGGGTGGAAGGGCCTGGCATCATAGAGATTAGGCAGTGGCACTAAATAGTCAGGAACAAGGTGGGTGCAATGATCACAACTAATAGCAGGGTCAGAGTGGCAACCAGGTTCCCTACACATAAAGAACGAATGTGATGGTTAATATACCACAGTGATCCTACAGGCAAGGTGTATGGGCAGCCAAGAAGGGATTGCTTCTGAAAGCACTTACTCCGATAGAGTCATGATCCCTTGCCCAGTTTTTAGATATGGCCAGTTCTCAGACCCTAGGCCCTGAACAAAGAAGAGGCTATGTTCATGTGACAAAGGGATGTCACAGTGTCACCACAGCAAACATACACAGCAATAGTTCTCTTATCTTTCCCACTAAGGGAACCTGCAGTTATTTATTTAGGAAAACATGCACTAAAAAAAAAAAGGGCATACCTGGACCTTTCATGGTTTGTTGAACGAACATATGGTCCAAATTAATGTAGATGCCTAGAGATGCACAGTGCTTTCATGGCCCCTTTTAGAGGAGGGAACAAATGGAGACCTGTAGTAAATGGAGTCTTGGCCAGTACTGAAAGGATCTGGTTCACAAGGATTTATAGACAGCAGCTGATGGTCATATCCCTGGGTCCTGAATATGTAACTGGAATGCTTGGTTGTTAGCAGAACTATCACATTAGTTCATGGGCTTGCGGCATGAGATCTTTCAAGATAAAGAAAGCCAAGTCACTCTCTGTACCACTCTCCTAGGCAAGACAGTAACTCAAAAATGCTACTATATATTTGAGGAATGGCAGATTAGTGGTACCCTCAGAACCTTAAATGCAGCAGTGCAGGTCAACATGGAGGCTCTTAGTTACCTTGGCAAGAGCACTTTCAAAGGAATCATGGGAGTAAAAGCCCGACTGTAGTGGGTTCGAGAGAGAATGAGTACTGTACAGGCAACTTCTTAGAAGATTGGCTGTAAGAGCAAACAGACAAATGGCTTTAAAAGCAGATTGTAAGCGAAAGAAAAGAAAAAAAACAGAGTCTCTAACTTGTTAGATTAAGCCAGGGGTTCCCAACCTTTTTATACCCTAGGGCACATTCTAAAATATCCGTAGGGCGGCGGGCACCAGCTATTTCTAAGGATATTTATTATTGAACAAGAATAAAAAACTAATAAACAAAAATAATTTTAAAATAATAAATTTATTGTACAAATTATATACACACAAAGAAACATATATACAAAACGTAATACAAAGTAAATAAAAAACACATGTATAATAAAATCATTTAAAAAAAATGAAACATTAAAAAAACCAATCTGTCAGTGTGATCTTTGGCATTGCATTTCAATGGCCAGTGCCTCATAATTAGGAGAGTATGACGACAACCCTGTTAGCAAACAATTATTAAGATGCTCATCAGTAAGTTGAGATCTATATCATGATTTTATTAAATTCATGTTTGAAAACAAAGATTCGCATAAATACGTTGACCTGAAAAACGATTTGATTTTATATGCCGCTTTTTTTTTAAATGGGAACCTTTCTTTGTTGACTATGTTCCATAAGTCCTCTGATATTAAGGATTTTAGCAAAATATCATTCTTAGGGTTCAAAATTTCTAACTCTAGTTCTTCTGCTTTCCCCTGAACAAGGTCTGCAATACATGCGGCTAGTTCTATTCCATTTATTTGGCAAAAGGATTGATACAGAAGGAGACAATTGGCTCAATATTTGTAAACTGCAGAAATCTCTCTTCAAACTGTTTTTGAAGCACTTGCAGGGTCTCAAGAAATAATGACACATTTAATTGATTGTTACCTAGCATTTTCCTCATAAATGGGAAGTGCACGAGAGACTTGATATGCAGATGTGATATCAACAAAGTCAGTCTGTGTTAAAATTATAGGTTCATTTTCTCTTATTTTGTCCACTCATTTTAGGACTAAAAAAATAAAAATAAAAATAGTTATAGAACTACAATATCATATCAAATTGCCACCATAATAATAGGTTACCTACCTCGCTTTTAGTTCATTTAAAATCGAATATATCAAAACACTGTGATCCTAGCTAACCGTCACGACCCGATCAGTCCAGCAACCGCAATCCAAATGGCAACTTGGCGCCTCCCGGTTGGGGGGAGGAGAGTTTAAAGAGCGCAGCGGCTACACAAGACGCGACATGTACAAAGGTGAAAGCTAGGGAACAACTTATATATACGATATCGCAAACATATCAATGAATATAATAAACCTGTGTAGATACTCAAACAATATTTTAAAATTCTAACAGATGTATAAAAATAAATGATAGTTTTACTTAGTGTTTATGAAAAACTTCTGATGCCGTCAAATAATGGCGGGCGCACACAAATCGGGCCGCGGGCGCCATGGCACCTGCGGGCACGGGGTTGGGAATCCCTGGATTAAGCATTAAGCATGTGTTAATGCCATTAGTCAAGATTAAAAATAGATATGAACTTACAGCTTTGGAGATTTGGAAGAGGAAAATAATGTTTACTGTGAAGCCTATTAGAGGTCCCCAGTTCAGTTCCTGCCCCACACAGCCCCACATCCACCTGTATGGAATGAAATTAAGTCACAACAAATGATGTACAACTATGGAGACTGCTCTGGGCCCCCCTTCCTTCTCTCTTTCACCTTCTCTCAAACAATAGAATAAATCTTAAAATATATATATTTGCATACAGAATTGCCTAATTCCGGCAAGCCGGAATCAGGGCTCATGGACTTTTGAACAGGCTAATAGCTCAAGAGCTAAGACAAGTCTGAGGGAGAGTGGGTCTTTCCTATAGGATCCAGGGAGCTCCAGGAGATTTTAGGACTCAAGAAGGTAATATTGGTATCTTGAGCTGAACATATATAGGGAGAGAAAGAGAGTTTGTATGCTTTCATTTACATGTAGATTCTAAAAAAGAAAATAAACAGAAACAAACTCATAGATACAGAGTGAACTGATGGTTGCCAGATGAAAGTGGCCTGGCATGTCTGGGTGTAAAGTGAAGGGATTAAGAGTATAAATTGCCAGTTATAAAAATATTCACAAGAGTGTAAAGTACAGCACAGAAAATATAGTCAATATTATTGTCATAACTATGTCATAACTGTCTATGATGCCAGATATATATGTACCAGACTTAATGGGATAATCACTTCATAAGGTATATGAATGTCTAATCATTATGTTTACAGCTAAAACTAATATACTATTGTATGTCAGCTATAACTAAAAAATAAATTTAGAAAAGTATATCTTAAATAAAAAAGAGACTTACAAAAATCTCAACACAAAAGAAAACAAATAAAGCAAATTGCATTCTGAAACAAGGTAAGATCAAGCTGATTTGGGAACAAAGCTATGCTTATTGCTTACATAGTGGTCTCCGGAAACACCAGTGGCTGACAGGCCCATGGGAAAGACAGGATGATGTTAAGGGCAGAGACTTGGGAGAACTCAAAAATGTCATGATACAGAGCTGTTATCGTCTTCACTTCCTATCAGCTTTTTATTTTTCTATTCTTAATTAATTCCGGTCTGTTAAAAGTCAAGCTTACAGAAACTTTGGTTTTTCCATCAGTCAGGTGACTCCTTATCTTTAACTTGGGGTCAGAAATAAGATTACAGTCAGTACAAGGAGCAGAACGCCAACACTGTGGGATCCAGACACAGCTCCCGTGGAGCCGGCCTCTCACCAATCTTGTCTGAAGCCCAAGGGAATTTATAATCTGTACCAATCTGTTAGGTGAGAAGTCAGTCATGAGCTTGACAGGAGGGGCCAAAGGTCACCATCCGTATCAAATCTTCAAGAACCAACTGAGCCCAGCTGTTGAAAATGAATAGTTATGTTAAAACCTCCCTGGGAAAATGGAAGTAATACTCAATCTGAACTACCTGGTGTTTGATGCCTGAGCAGAATATTAAACCTTGCCCTTGGCTTAATTTTAGCCTTAATACATGTCAATCGAATGACCTAAGTCTATATATCACTCTCACAGGGATGACTCTTGGCCAGGAATAAAACCCAAATCCCAAATGCATCCGGGCTTTTGCCCCTCATGGCTTGACCAGTTTCTCTCTTGAAACACATCTCAATAAAACTTTACTGTGCTTTTCTATGTTTCACTGATCTGTCGTACTTTACTGCGTTGGTGGAAAGAACCAAGCATCATCCCAGCCTCAGAACGATAACAGATCTTCGGAAATAGGAGGAGTTCCATTTTTGATACGACTTTGAATACCTGGCAAATGGAGACATAGGTTTAAAACTCAAGACTTACATTCAACATAAGAAAAAATCACTCATACATGTTGAGGTAAGAAACATCCAAACCTGTAAAGAGTATAATGAGTTTATTTGAGCCAAACTGATGACAGTTGCTGGGAAGAAATATCTCAATGGATTAAGAAAATGCTCCAGAGAATTGCAGTTTTGCAGCTCATTTTATACATTAGAATCAAAGGAAGAGATGTAAGATTACATAAAATCCACTGGTGCTAAATTAAGGGGGTAGGAGAAAGCACAGTGGGAAAATCTCTGGAATTAGATAAAAAGTAAAATGGAGAGACATATTTTTTTTCTTCACATTGGTGAGTACAGAATAGTTAATCATTAACGTGTACAACATACAGAGATGCTGATAATGATGAGGGGTTCTCTGGTCTCCTGTTCTGGTATGGTGGGTTGTGGCTTGAAGGGTCCAGAAAAAGGGGTACTTTGACATTCCAAGATTCCAAGTTTATGCTACCTTAGATGCAAAATGACAATAGACAGGCTCACTTAAGGTAAAGTTTGATTTTAGTTAAAGAAGCCACAGGCCAAGGATGTGATTAGCCACCATGATCTGCTTTTAATTAGGAGTTTTTATGTTCCCCCCATCCTATGTGGTTAATTTCAGTCTCTGAGTTCCTACGGCCTCCTACGCTGGCCTCCCCTGAGCATGTTAGGTTGAGTATGTGGCCCGTTTTTTTTCCACACACCAGCTTATTTACTGTTTAGCACCTCCTCCCTTCTCTCCATCTGTGCTGCTATGATTCTCCTTCAGGTACAGGAGCTGGGGAATGAGCGAAACCCAGAAGAAACAACATAATACAAAGAAGTGAAGTTAATCTACATCATAATGAGCTTAGAGCGTAAGACAGAAAAATCAGATGGGCTGAAGACTGAGGCAAGTTTTTGAAGGTTTGGGGTAAGAAGTGAAAAATTGTATTTCAGGGAGCCACTGCTCTCTGCGGCAGGACCCCCAAAATTGCCGAAATGGAGACAACATTTTCACCTGTGTTGTGCATAGAGAACATTTTTGCTTACGCATTTCATTAAGACACTATTTAAAGAAATGAATAATTTTAATTATCTTAGAGCTACGTGACTCATTTTTAAAAATTGTAACACCCTTGCTAAATAGGTCTACATAGAGTCTTTATTTTAATGAATATATATTAAATGTTTGCATAAGCATATACTGGGTTGTTTGCATGATCACCTTATTAAAGGGGTTATATATGTGATTTTAGTGTCCAATTTATTCTCATCTTGTGCCAAAAAGTACAGCTTTAATTGTGGGCTGATAAGGAAAAGACAAAAAACAAGAACTTGATATAATACATAATATTGATTTTGTGCAAAGTGAAGTATAAATACAATTAGAATGCCGTCAACCAGTAGAAGTGTTTTGAAAAGAAAAAACTAGATAAGGAAATGATTTACCATACCTTCCCTAATAGAGCAACACCAAATTTGAAGGGTTCACGTCTTAGCATCGTCACCATATTTATTTTTTGAGCAGGGATATAGCAGTGTCACCAAAACAATACAATCTACCACATTGAATTAATGATATTAACTTTAGATATAGTATTTTTAAAGTTTGTTTATGTCAAAACCTTGTATTTAAGGTATCAGTTAATGTCTGAGTATGTTTAAGTAGCATTTTAACATACCTTATGTTAATACCTTATAGCATACCTTATGTTAATATCGAAAAGAGAAAGAGCTTTGCCTTTAAAAGTGGTTCAATTTTACTAAATTAAAAGAAACACTTGGAATGTAACTATATCTCCAAAGCTTGATGAGAAGGTTCTCTGAGATGGGCTGCAGAGGGCAGGTGGCAAGAAGTAGAACTGTTTCTCATATATAGCTTCACGAATTTCAGTTTTCCCAAATCATGCTCTTGGGCTTTCTGTGAATGAGTACTGCATTTACCAAATGTGAGAAGCACCTTGGTTCTCCTGGAAACCATAGTTTAAAATAATGTAGGGGAAGCTGGGATGGCTCAATGGGTTAAGTGCTCACTTTGCAGCCCCAGGGACCGAGGATCGAATCCCAGCCCCGGCCCATATGGACCTATATGCTGAACTGGGGAGTGCTCCCAGTTCAATTCTCACCGGAGTGAGACCCCGGCCCAGTTCCTGCCCTGTGCAGCCTCATGCCCAGCTGTGGAATGAAACTATGTGGGAAAACCAAAGATGTACAACTATGGAGCCCTCCCCCTTCTCTCTGTCTCTGTCTCTGTATCTCTCTCTTTGTCAAAAACAATAAAAATAAATCTTTAAAATAATGTAGTCATATTCTAAATAATAAAGATATTTTAATGTTGTTATGACACCTGGAACATTTCATTTTAAATACCATTGAATCTCTAATTTTAAATCACATTTAAGCAACAAAGACTGTATTGCTATGTAATCAATCCTTATGCAGTCATTTGTATTCATTCTTGAATGCCATTTGCCTTTCTTAACTTTTAGTTAATTTGTGACTTATCCAATGTGCATTTCTGAGTAGTGACAGCATTCAAATCTTTACTCTGGATAAAATTACAATAGAATTCTGTCCCTTTCCATCCTAACATTTCTTGCCACTGCGCTTCTTCTTATTTAAACTTTGGATCCAGCCAAATTGAAATTCTTCCATTTTCTGAATAGCACATGACCTCTCTAATCTTAAAAACGCTTCTCAAATGTTCACATCATTGAGTCGATCCCACCCAGCAGCTATTTCTTAAGACTTAGAGACAGTGCCAGATTCAACAAATCAAGACACAAGACACAGAATTAAATTTAAATTTCAAAGAAACAATAAGATTTTTTTTGCTATAGATATAACCCCTATATTGCATTGGATATACTTATACTAAAAACTTATTTGTTTATCTGAAATTCAAATTTTGCTGGATATCTGTATTGTACCTGGTAGTCTTGCAATGCAGAAGAACGCTTAATGCTACAGCTTTATTTTTCCTTGAAGCACACCCTCTCCCTTAGGTATAACTGAAAAGAGAAGTAAAGCCATTGTACAGTAAAGTAAAGTAATGGCCCTAGACCTCATCCTGAGCTTCTTTGCCAAATTAATTTCACAGCCTGTACTGCCATGTTGTTCAGTGTTATTCTTTACATGCCCAGCCTTCTAACCCACTTCTAGACTGTAAAGGATCAATCTGACTTACAAGGACTGCCTGGAAAAAAATCCAAACATTGTCAATATAACGAGAACAGTTACATGCCTGGATGCTCTCTGGATAGCCCTCATATATCTGACATCTTTCTGGGATAAGCACGGGAATGAGGAACCCATCTTAAACTCTGGTTTCTGGTGCTAGGATTAGATATGCTAATGAGTGGGGCTGGTCCATATGGCACAGTGGATAGCCGAAGTCCAAGTTCTGTGAGAACGGGTTGGCCAAATGTACATCTGTAGCATCAAGTTCAAGAGAGGAGGAAGATAATAAGAATGAGGGGGGTGGGGGTGGGGGGAGGGGAAGCAACAGATGATATAATCTGTAAAATGAAGCAGTAGGAAAAAGAAGCTTCTGTGGAATAATTATAAGGAAATACTGTCGTGGAGAAAGCTGTTAAGAGGGCCAAGCTTATTTGGATTCCTAAAGACAGTGAAGTTCTATTTTCAGTCTTAGTGGTAGCAGATACTCTTCTGGGCAGTTCTTTGATCTCAAAGCCCTAATTTCATTAGGACTAATAAAATGCTAAGCCTAGGTCTATCTTGATTCTTTACTTATCCCTGACCCAGATGTCCTCATTTAGCTTGCCTCTCCCAGTTCTGCTTCCTTATCCCATGTCCACATCTACTTGATCCTCATGGTTTACCAGAAGAAAAGTGATAAGCTATGGATTTCTACTATGCTAAAGGTCACCACCAATTACCTATATTCAAATGCGCTCATTCCAACTCATTCCAAGCATCCAAATTATAACTCTAATCAATCAAATAGAAAAAAATAAAAAAAGTGGCAAACAGTTTGAGTCAAAGTGACTTCTGGTTCTTGCAATGCCTGAGTGAGAATAACTAAAAAACTTGGGGAAAATATAAGTATCATTGTCTTAAAAGCATTAGGAAACTAGCAAAATACAGGAAATTTCCCAGAGCAAGATGTGGGGGAAATGAACTCCAGAGAGGTGCACTAATATTTGGGGCTGGTGTTACCTTATGGCAGTGACCATTTCTGGGGAGAAAACTGAGCTGAGAAGTGCTTTTGAGAGCTCAAACGGTGAGGGAGACAAAAATTGAAATCAATACCCAAAGAGTTAGGGGACCTGAAAAACACTGCATGTGTTGTTTGGGGAGAAAAGAAAAAGAGTTGTTTCTGAGGATTAAAAGTGAAGTGGAGTTAATTAATCAATCTTCATAAAGACTGCAGCCCTATTACTACCTCGTCTGAGTCACCCAGAAAAGTCTGTTTCAGAAACTAAATTAAAGTGACCCCAGATAACTTGCATCCCATGACCTACAAGTACAAATAAGAATCTCTTCTAATAAAAGACAACATTACAGAATTACAATGCTTTGAATTTCAGCTTTTCCATTTTCTGTTGAATAGACATGTTTAAAAACCATATATTGGAAAAGGTGTACTTCATTTATAATTGGATTGTGTGTTGATAACTTTATTTCCCATTAAGTTGCAGAGACATAAATGGTTCACACATCTTGGGGGGAAAAAAAACAAACAAAAAAACAGTAACCTTACCAGTGGTAGAATATGAGTGCTTCTCACTGATATTCTCAATTCTCTTCTAGACACAAAAGATTGCACATCCCCTTCTTCTTGAATCTGGGTGTAGCTATGTGACTCGCCTGAGCAACTAAGTATTAAAAGACCAGTAAAAAAATCCTCCAGTATCACTTACTGACCTTATAGATATAAAATAATGGAAAGAACCTCTCAGAGGACACAGTCAGGGATGACAAAAAACAATGGATCAGGGAAGCCTTCCAGACAGCAGAATTGTAAGTATAAGGGGCTATTAAAATGCGTTCTCAATATGCTCAGTATTACTATGACCCAGTGACTTCTGTAGGGGATGCATCCTTCCCAGGTCAGCATGAAAATGCTTGGTGTAATGATCCAATCCCTGTTCCAGCACTGCACATTGGTATGGAGCAAAGGATCAAGTGTTACCACATCTGGTTGTGATATGAAGACTGCAAGCACATCATGCCCTAATGAAGAGACAACCACCCATCATCAAAAGATCCTGGATTGTCAGTTCTAATTCGTTATTAGAGGGGGCTTTGAATTAGTCATCTTTGGGGAGCAAGTGGGTGTATTTGATATGCAGGAGCCTAACATTTAATGATAATCAGAGCAGTCTCTGGTAGAAATTAGTGCCTTTTCATACTATTTTCACTTCGCTCCTAAGCCCCTGAGAGGATTGTATTTTCCTGTGTTTCCTTTGACTAACAAAATGTTAATAGAGGCAATATGTTCACTTGCAATTAGAATTATATAAAATGCAATTCTCCAATTTTGCCCTTTTCTTGGTAATTGTAGGAGCAGCTTTTAATATGAAGGTACTATAAAATTAAAGCAAGCTGAAATGCTCAATTACTAAATTAAATATGTGAATAATAGTGATAACAGAGAGTTACATGGTCCCACTTGCATGTAAAAAACAAACAAACTTCTTTTTGTTAAGCCGCAGAGAATTTGAGTTTGGTAACGAAGACTAACAAAGATTATCTGACTGATACTGTAGCCTAGACTTTAAATTATGTCTCAATTCCTTTCCTTGCAAAGTAATATTTTTATAGCATTTATTTTTTGTTCTGGGTATGAAGGTAACATTTGTCTATTAAAGAGAATTGGAGGAAACCAGATGATAAAAGGAAAGTCTAGCTTGCCCACAGTCATCATTATGAGGAATCCTGATAACATACAGACTTCCAGTTTCTGTACCCCAGAGGGGCCAAGTCAGTGTTTACTTATGAATGGAAAGGCATTACAAACAAACAAACAAACAAACAAAAACCTTCTAGGGGCCAACAAAGCATTATTGCTAACTAATAACCATATATACAAAATATAATAAATTATAATAATTAATCATTCCTTCATAGATTTAGAATATTATGAAGCTCAAGAACTACCCTTCAGCCTGTTTGTTTTTCTTTGAAGTTTGGCTGGCCAAAGTTTATTTTCAATTTATTACACAAATGTACCACTTGGCTTATAATCAAATTGATATTTTTATATTCATGATCTAACCATATTTTTTTCTCTCCAACAGTGCTTTTCACATTTCCTAATGAACCTTGATAATAATATCAGAGCTGAACAAGTGGGTGATGGATTGTCAAGACCAAATTCACTTGATTTTCCATCCTCTTAGTACTGCCGAACAGCATTAGGGGTAGATTAGGAATTTAAAAAGTGCATTGCATTAGTCAGTCAATTCTAGAGCCTCTCCAGTGACTTACTTTCAAATTAAAAATTAATCTTTGAAGGTTAAATATTTTTTCTACCTCTTAGTACAATGCCTTTAAGACATGTATATTCTAGATATGTAGGTACATATTGCCTTGGCTGCTAAAACTATTTCAACGGACTTTAGTTAACCTGAAGATGCATTCAGTCCATCATGGGATGCTTACTGAGTAATTGTTCTGTAGTTAACACTTCACAGTAAGAACATGCAGAAAGAAGAATGAGTTGCTATGTTGTGCTGGATAGATTCTTAAAGAAAGATGACACCTCTAACCACATATTTTTATAGCCACTCTTACAAGCCTCTGCTTATACACAGTTTTTCTAGAGATGAACAAACGATTTATGCATCCTGGTTTGCTTTCACCTAGAAGAGACTAACATCTCATATGGTATGCACAGACTGAGGCATACAGATGTGTATGAAGGTTCCAAGGGTATTCTTGAAAATTGCCCTGGACTTCATGTTTCTCAATCTCATTCCATCCCCGTTTGGCCCTAAATTCTTGGCTCCACAGGCTGTTTCTGATTCCACCTCTGGCAACTTAGACTTGGTATCTGTAATTGGTCTCACTGGGATTAGCTTTTCAGCTTTGCCTAAGAGATTTTGGTCTAAATTCTGATTCTCTCCTTGGCACATTGCCTCAAATAGTATAGCCCATCTTAATCCTTGCTTCACATGTCTTGGCTGGTACCCTAGCCAAACTGACCCTGTGCTTATAATGGAACAGTATGCCTCTTTCACAAATCATGATTATTTTACAGTATTCCTTTCTCCTTCTGCTCTTCTTTGTATTCCATATCAGTAAACAAAAGCTTCATGTGGCTTAGGAAAATGCCGTAAAAACAATGTGCAATAGCTTTAATGAAAAGCTAGTTGGAAAAGCAAAATGGAGAGTTTATTTGGCTATTAAAAACACAGCTCAGAAACAGCTATTGAGTGACAACATTCCCGTTTCATGTCGTCCTGCTTTTGTTTTATGGAACTGAGGAAATCTCACGTTTCCCAAACAAAGAAAATCACCAGGCCTCTCTGCACTTGCTACCGATTTCACTGAGCACGTTCAGTTCCATTATTACACAAAGAGAAGTGAGCCTGCTGTTTTCGACAGGGAGCTGGCTCTCTTCTGAGGCCACGTGAGACTGTGAGGCAGCCACTTGTTTTAAGAGCCAGCGAACCGACCAGGGATTATTAACCTGCCTCTTCTATCAAAGTACTTAGAATAGATGGCAATTACAAAGTGTTAAATAACTTATTTCTCAGACTTATTATTCACCATAGGCAATGCCACCAAATATTTAAAATGAACATTCAAAAACCATTTATCTCCTCTCTTTGCATTAATAGGTTTTGGGTTTAAGAACTTTCACCAGATTTCCTATACATTTCCACCTATACTGACTTTCACCGTGGCCTATGAAGCTTGAGCGATTGACCCTTGATATTCATTTAAAAATGAGCACACAGAGGGACAAGAGTATTTAATATCTTACTCACCATAAGAAAGGAGGCCAAAATAGAGACAGAATAAACTGGCCCAGTGTGAAACGCCGTGGCTTTGGCATCTGCGAGATCTAGTTTTGACACATGGTTTTGATCTGAGCATATCGTGTGATTTTGGGCACTAGCTCAAACTCACTAAACCACATTTTATCAGTAAAACAGAATTTTTAAAAACCTATATCATGAAATTGTTGAAAAAGATTTAAAAAACTATGTTGTTAGCACATAATAAATTATGGTAATTGCTTTTATTGAATTTTGTTTCAGTAGGTTTGCTTAGAGCCAATTCTAGAAATATTGGTCAGTAGAATTTTGAGTATTGAACAGGAAAGAGGATTCTTCCACCAATCAAGGAGGTGAGCAATTACAACTCAGGAATTATAAAAGGCCCTTTGTGTGGGGTTAAGGACTCTAATTTGAGAGTGGAAGCTGGATGAATGGTGAAAGATAGATACAAAGATGAGTGCTAGAGAAAAATCTCTGAAAAAAATGATTGTGTGGCTGTTATTAGAGCCAAAAACTTTTCTGGATAAAAATGACTTGTTCTACAAACGCTGCCATTGACTCAAAATCATCTGGCCACGTGGAATTTAAAGATAATTATACAATCACAAACATTATTTATTTTGTGCTAAGAGGTTCACATCCACAAACTCATTTAAGTTTATCCCAACTCCGTGAGGCATTACTTCTTTTTAATATATTTTTACTTATTTATTTTTATTTTTGACAGAGAGAGAGAGAGAGAGAGAGAGAGAGAGAGAGAGAGAGAGAGAGAGAGAGAGAGAACTGAACTGGGGGAGCTCCCAGTTCAGCATATGGTTCCGCACAGGCCGGGGCTGGGATTTGATCCTCGGTCCCCGGCGCTGCAAAGTGAGCGCCTAACCCACTGAGCCATCCTGGCTTCCCCCATTACTTCTTTTTATACAGATGAGGGAAGAGAGGCTCTAGAGATTAAACATCATGTTCATTTTATGATTCATAAATCAGAAGCAAGGAAGGCCAGGTCCATGTGACCTCACACTCAGATTCTCACCATTCTACTATGTTTCCTCACCAACCAGGAGCTCACCAGCAAAAAACATAGCTATGTTTTGTTTAAAGAGAAAATAAAATATTAAAAGATAAATGTAGTTTTTCAGGAAATCATTGCCATACACACAAAATCAAATATCATAAGAGCTCATAGTGTTTACTAAGAATGGGTTATTTGAGGAAGAAGGGAAGGAGACGGGAAATTAGCTTGTAAGCTGTGAGAAAACAAGAGACTGTGCAGCTAAGTTTCAGACTCTTTTATTAGATATCTCTTTGTTGTCATCTGAAGATAATAAAGAAGGTTACTAATGTGTTTGCTATCAAGATGTTTCTAACTGCAATGGAGTTATGGTTCTTAAATATTTTCTCATAACACATTTTCTAATAGCATAATTTATCATGTAATTATGAACTATGTGAACTGCTCATAACATATATTTATATTTTCTTTCCCAGAACAAAGTTTGAGGATTTAGATTCTCACTGGGAAAAGTAATGAAAAATGGACTATGCAAGTTTCTGTATCTCTCTATGAAATACTTTGAGCTCTGTAGGAAAAAAATATAATTACTAATATCAGAAGTATTTATTAAGCAGCTACTATGTTCAAGCCACTTTATATTAAATAGAAAAAAATAGAAAAAAAGAAGATAGGTTCATAACCTTTAATAAATGTATAATCTTGTTCAAATTTCAATATGAGAGAATTATCTATCAAAGCCATGAAGAAAACATTTTGCTTTTCCATCCATCTGTGTTCCTGACCCTCTGCTCAGCCTTTCCTTCCTCCACTGAGCCTACTAATACCTTTTATCATCAAATGTGACATCATGTCTCCACAGTACAGTACAGAACTTTCTAGACAACCTCATCGCCAAATTTCAGAAGACGCTCATGTCTTCTGTATAATTTCATCCACCATTTTGTGAGCACTTACATTTACCAGGTATTTCTCTAGAAAATTTCACATCCATTATCATGTTTACTTTCATAGTGACTTGATGTTAGTACACTCACCACCATTTTACAAATGAAGAAATGAATAATCATACATATTAAATAAACTGCCCAAGATCATGCTACCAGTTCATGATAAAACTGAGATTTAAACTTAGAGTCTTAAAAAAAAATGAGTTTGGTGCTTTTTTCCACTGCATTACTTTGTACTTAAGGACAGAAGATGGTCTCAGGTCCACAGGTTAGGTCTCCCCAAAAGCAGATTTGAACATGGAGATTAGTGACCAAGAACATGATTGGCATGTGCTCTCAAGATCAACATGATCTATAGAAAGGAAGGAAGCTAAGGAGAGCTGGGTATCAATGCAGTCACAATAAGACCTCAGACAAGAATTTGCACTTACACACTGATGAGATTTTAGATGAGAACTACTTCAGGAAAACAATTTAAACTTAGGTAAAGTGACTCTCTGCAATGAAGCAATTCCTAGAGAGTGCTAACAAGTAGTTGAGAAGTGGCAGTAACATCCCCACCAGCTGGGGAAAGGTTCTTTTATCTTGAATAAAAGATTTGGGTGGTGGGTGATACAGAACAGAATTTATACCTCGGAGCTTGGGGTGGGGTGGGAGGGGTCAAACTCCCAAAGTAATTTTTTGATGTCTTTCAACTATTTTAATTCAATCAATCATCGTTGCAATGAATCAACTTAAAGAAAAATATCTTATTTGCCTATTTTTCCAGGAAGCACAGCATATGACTAAATAAACAAAAATAGTATGAGAGTGAGAAAATGTGGTCAGCATTTGGCTAGAGCCACAGTGTTGCTGAGGCTCATCTGCAGGTAAATCTATTTTCAATAACTTTATTTGGGGGATGCCAGGATAACTCAGCAGGTTGAGCACTTATCTTGCATCCCCGGGGTCAGAGGATCAAATCCCAACCCCAGCCCATGCAAACCCATATGCTCAACTGGGGTGTGCCCCCAGTTTGATTGTCACTGAAGTGAGCCCCACGTAGGAGGCCCCTGGCCCTCTTTCTGCCCTGTGTAGCCCCATACCCACCTGTGGAATGAAACTATGTAGAAAACTAATGACACACAACTATGAAGACTGCTCTAGGCCCTCCCCCTTCTCTCTCTCTGTCAAAAACAATAAAAATAAATCTTAAAAAAACCCAAAAAAAACACTTTTATTTTCACTCTTCTCTCATGACAGAATCATTGTAGGAAGGAGACGTTCATTTAATTTTTGTATCCAGTTACCTAAGACTGTCTCTAGATTTCATTTCATATAAAACATTCCCACCAATTTTCAGGAGTTTCTTTCCCTTCAAATTTTACAAAACAGACATACCTTGGTACTAAACTGCTTTGAAATTCATCAAATTGGTACTTCAGGAACTTTTACTTGAAAATTTTGTCCCGGTACTCATCATTTTCAATTCACAAGCTAGAACTAGTCAGCATTGATTGCCTCATGAATCTCTACCTTTACCAGCTGAAACAAGGGGTCACATTTAATCACACTCTCGTGGTCTTATCTTAGCTTCTGTGATCATTTTTTGTGTTTTCATTTCCATTATTCCTTATGGGAAAAATTTGTTTGGTTCTCATTGTCTCTCCAAGAACCAATTAACAATGAGTAGTACTGAGGTACCACTGTACAAACAAAAAATAATATAATTAAATGAAGTCCAAACTTATAATCTATATGATCAATTGAACTAAAATAGGACTTTGACATATTTTTATTAATTGTTAAATTTATTGGGGTGATATTGGTTGGTAAAAATTACATAGGTTCTAGGTGTACAATTCTACGTTACATTGTCTATGTGTTGATTGTGAGCTCACCACCCAGAGTCAGCTCTCTTTCCATCACCATGTAGTTGATGCCCCCTCCTTCCTTGTACTTTGATATTTTAATGTACTTTCACTCAAATTATAAGAAATGCTAGACAAATTATAATAAAACATTTAAAATACAGTTACATTGAAAGTAAAGAAAATTTCTTGATTCTAGAAATAAAGAACTCAAACCAGGACAATGAAGAGGCACTTTTCTTTTTCTCCCAGTCAGTATCAGAATCAGATCTATGCATAAAGGGCTGAATGTCATGCTTTATAGCTACAGTAATTATAACCACAGTCCCAATGCCAAGCATTGTTACTGAGCTTTTTACATAAAATCATAAACCAAGAAGGGCTGACTCATTCTTGAAAATTATAGGGTCCAGCAGAAGTGATGCCCTGGCAGAGGTAACACCCCCTTTTTATGAGCTAGTAATCTATACCAAATCTTTTATTTAAAAAATCATAAGCATATAATTCTGTAATATAACAATATCACATTCAAGCATACTATAAGAGATTTTAGGTGAAATGTTCAAATTGTTATCCATCTCATGAGAGACCAAGCAAGTCTTACGATATTACGATGTTCCTTCTGCCTTTCTCTGTAGATTACAAAAAATGTAACCACTGCACTAAGGATAGGGCATAGAGGCAACTGCTATAGACAGTGGGTGGAAAGAAAAATGAGAAATCTGAAACCCAGATCTTCAATGTGTAAAGTTAGAAAATTCCAGTTTGAGAAATTAACGGAAAACAAATTCAGTCAGCAAAACCCGTAGAGCTTAGACAGAGGCAACCATAATACTATTCTAGAGAGACATTTTCACAGGAAGGCATATAGGACTTACATGGGTACAATTTCTTCCAAAGATGAGTTTATAGTCAAACTTACAACAGAAGCGAAGGAACAAATTGCCACAAAGCATAGGCACAAATACGATACGCTAGAGAATTCATACCACAGAACTAAAATAGAAAAACATGGAAGAGATCTTAAAATTAGTGTACTTCAAGTGCTCAATTAGATAATAGTGGCAACAAAAATTTAAAGCAAGAGTAACGGGTTACCTAAAATGGACAGACTATAGTTAAGAAGAACTAAAAGAAAATTCTTGAAAATGTAGAAATTAAGTTTTTTAAAAAAATTAGATTAAGTAACTCACTCTAATAGGTACAGCAGAAAGTATTAGTAAATTGATTCGTAGAAATCATTTTGGGTATAGCACAGAATGATGAGATAGGAAATATTAAAGAGAAGATAATAGACAAGAATAGAAAGAAAAGTTCCAATATACATCTAGTTAACATTGCAAAAGAAGTAATGGAGAAGTGGGGAAAAAGCAATGTCCAAAAAACAAACACTTTTTTTGGATTGGCATATTGTGGCACTCATCAACTTGAAAGCATAATTCAAAAACATATGTCTAATCCATGTTCAAATTCACTGTAGTGAAACTGTAAAACCAGAAAAGAATATGACATGGATAATGATGTACAATGGGGTGAGGAGGACAATGGCATTTTAAGCATGGACACTAGCATTAGAAGAGTTTGATGCCAGAACAGGAAATTAATTGCCCTAGTAATGGTACTGCAGACCTAATTGTCTCCTCCTTAAAACAACAACAACAACAACTTTCAAAAGCATGCTTCATTAGAGTATTGGGAATGCAATGATTATTAGAATGTGAATTTTTGGTTTCTATCCCTAAGTATTCACCACAATGTTCTCATCAATAAGTTATCCTCCTAATAGAGAAGGATGCACTAGGAGCCACCTTGGATTACCTGAGCCAGATGTTTATGACATAGGACATAAAAAAGTCTATTGGATTTCTCACTTTTTGCTGAAGCTCTCTCCATTTTATATAGAAACCATTTAATATATAGCCAAATTAAATGTAATTCTGTGACAAGCTGATGAAGCACAGGAGGTCTATCATTGTATAAAGATTGTTACATTTCATGACCTATTTTGTATCTGTCCATCATTTTTAAATTGTATCAACCTTCTGATATATAAACTGCACTCAGTGAGAGAAAGCTGAGTACAATATTGAATTTGATGAAATTCCTAAAGATCTCAACCTTTCAATAGATGTAAAAGAGAAACTTGTTCCTCCTCCCATATCATTTCATTATTATTTTAGTCTTATTAGACCCTTATCAAAAAAACCCTAATATTCTTTAGAGGAAATACTTTGACATTTTAAAGTACTACTGCTTTTTAATTAATGGTGTGATGATAAAGATTCTTTTAATTAAATGATTTTTCCCCTATTCAAGGTAATATATAAACAGCAATTCCCCCAACTTTTCCTAAATTTCTTAAATATGAAAAATTTCAACTTAATTATCTCAGTGGTAAATGAATGAAGCCAAGTGAAAAGCAGGTAGCTTCTAGAAATCTTTATAATCTATTGCCTAGTACCACTGCACAAGTTGCCACTAATTATCCCAGTATTTTCCTCACTTGTCAGAATGCTATATTTCTCTGTACTTGAAGGTACATTCACTCATCCCAAGGGCCAGAATCCTGATTTCTTACTCTGGTCTTATTCACACAAAGACTGCTCTGTAAGAGCGGCTTCAAAAGTGATGTCTATACAACCAATGCAGTGCACACAATGATGCATGAAGTACAAAAAGAAAATACTAGGATCTTTATTTGTATTTAGTTTTGTCTCTAAAATAATATGTAATGTATTTATTGCAAGTGGCACAAGCCCCCTCACTCAGTCCAGAAGACCCTGGGGAGAACAGCGTCACCTGGTGAGGGTCAACATTGGGTTTCTCTCATGTGCAATAGTGGATGCTCAGCCTGGTGCACTTACAGATCATGCCTAGTTTAACCTAAACTAACCCGCACACAGTAGATGAGTGCCTTAAATAGATTCTTGCAAAAAAACAGTTGATGGAAGAAAATGTTAACACTACAAACTTCTCTAACATGAAACACATCTCCACAATTGTTTTTTAAGATTTATTTTATTGCTTGAGAGAAAGTGAGAGAGAGAGAGAGAGAGAGAGAGAGAGAGAGAGAGAGAGAGAGAGAAGAGGGGAGAACCCAGAACAGTCTCCATAGTTGTACATCATTAGTCGTGACATGGTTTCCTTCCACACAGGTGGATGTGGGGCTGCTGGGGGTGGGAACCGAGCTAGGGGCCTCCTGCATGGGAGTCAAGAACCTTCACCACAGGACTGGGTGTTTACCAGTTGTGACACAGCTCAGAAAATGGGTTTGCATGGGCCAGGGCCAGGATTTGATCCCCAGGCCTTGCAGGTGCAAGGCATGTGCTCAACCTGTTGAGCTATCCTGGCATGCCCTCTACAATTTTTTAACAATATTTAAAATCATGTATTATTTAATCCAGTCATTTATAAATGTCCACTAACCACAATGATAAATTTTAAATACAGATTTTGGGGGTCCTTGTTTATTATTAAAGGACAGAAATCTTCATATCTTTGAGAAACGTGTTTCTACTGTGGCAAAAAATGAACAAAACAATATAACTAAATCAATGTGATAATAAATCATCATTCACTTCTCAGTTAGCAAATACTGTTTAAAGATACAGAGAAACAGTAAAGATTCAAAGAAACAGGTATTAGAACCAATTAAGCAGTGTGTGAAGTTTTTTACAGTTGAGTCAAACCCCTGATGTTTCCACTATGCTTAGCTTACGGTATTTGCTAGCTTGTCTTTCAGTGACCAAACACGCATAGAACTACAATTTCTGGACCATTAAAGGACAGAAGTACTACAGAAGATATTTTCTCAATAGTAAATGACTTGTTTTTATATCACTATAATTTATGGGACAAAAAAATACTATATAAATGAACCCCTGGTATAGTAGACACTTGGATTTTAAAAAGAATCCTGGGAGAAGGCAACAGAAAGAGCCAAACAAACATCTGCAAATCAGTCACTACACCATTCCTAGACAAGTCAAAAATGCACAAAGGGTTACAGTCCCATCCATCAGGTTAAAGGTTTTTTTTGGTTTGTTTGTTTGTTTTTAATGAGACTTTTAAGTAGAAAGGTATCTTTACAATAGATGTAATGAAATATGCAATGACTAGGAAAATCCACTGTTCCCAAGTTTTACTGGTCGTCATGTGATAAAGCATACAAAAGACAGCTCACATATTTTTTGCCTTTAAAAAAGAGAAATGTGTTCCAAATTTGCTTCCCTTCTGTGAGACAGAGAGGCTGTTGCTATAACACAGACATTTGAAATAAACACGTGCAACCTGTTCTTTATAGGTAAGGTGACACGTTTAAAGATTTATTTTATTGTTTTTGAGAGAAAGTGAGAGAGAGACAGAAAGAGACAGAATGGGGAGGGCCCAGAGCAGTCTCCACAGTTGTACATCATTAGTTTTTGACATAGTTTCATTTCACACGGGTGGCTGTGGGGCTGCTCAAGGCAGAACTGAACTGGGGGCCTCCAGTTGCTCGCCACAGTTCAGCCTTTGTGTTTGCCCGGGGATTCTGTGTGCTTGGGCTGGGATTCAATCCCAGGACCTAGCAGTTGCAAGGCAAGTGCTCAACCTGTTGAGTTATCCCAGCATCCCAAGGTGGCATGCTTACAATGACTGAGGAAGTAACTGTTTTGTGATAGAAAACAACTATGGAGAGAGCAGCTGAAATGGACATTTGACATTGCTTTCCTCATTATTTCTTTCACTGAAAATACTGACTGTTACACAAATACCTTATCTGTACTCTTTAAAAACAGAAACTTCCAAATGAAGTTTTGAAATGTTTTGATCTCATTTGTTAAAAAAAATTTTTTTTATTGTAACACCTCTTCCAATTAATTTGCAAGAACAACTAATTTACATCTGGGAGCTAGAGATTTACTATTAATAGAAGAATTTTTTTAAACAACAAAATTTTGCAAAAGAACAAAGCGAAAATAATTTTGAGTGGAAGCTATTGATTTAACACAGCATAGCCTGTGTATATCATTTCCATTAGCATTGATGATTTTTTTCTGCAGTAACATTGGTATCTATGAAATCCATTGAGATTATTATTTCAATACATTTTGCATAAGACAAACCAAATAATCACTTTTGTATATCATAATGGGTTAAATCAAAATAAAAAAAAAAATTTAATTGCTTTTTGACATAGGGAAATAGAGACAGAGAGAGACAGAGATAAGGAGGAGGGCCCAGAGCAGTCTCCATAGTTGACAGCATTAGTTTTCAACATAGTTTCCTTCCATGCAGGGGCAGGGAGGAGCACACAGGAAGGAAACTGGGCGGGGCCTCCTGCCCGGGAAGCACGCCCCCATGAGCTGGGGGCTGAACCTGAGGCCTCCCACGTGGGAAGCTCACCCCAGTGAGAACCAAACTGGGGCCACACCCCAGTTCAGCATATGGGTCAGCAAGGCTGGGGCCGGGATTCGACCTTAAGACCGGGAGTTGCAAAGCAAGTGCTTACCCTGCTGAGCCATTGCAGCATCCTCAAGATTATTTTTTAAATAGTGAAGCATATTTATTAACATTGCTTTCAAAAAATTGCTTTTGGCTTCATTAATAAAATATATTATTTTTAAATGAATGATTGTATATTTATATTTGAAACATTTTGGTATGTTTTATAATGTATGAACTAGTACTTGTACATAATATATAAATATGCATACGTTGTGGGGAAAGGCTTAAATAGTTTTACTAAGGAAAGTCTGAAATCTGAAAGATTGGTGATGACTTCTGACTATTCTTTCCACTAGAAGCCTCTGCTTCATATTCCTTTTTTGGATGTTCATACTTTTAACCAGCAGATGTCAA
Source organism: Craseonycteris thonglongyai (assembly GCA_004027555.1). Lineage (NCBI taxonomy): Eukaryota > Metazoa > Chordata > Mammalia > Chiroptera > Craseonycteridae > Craseonycteris > Craseonycteris thonglongyai. The sequence continues at coordinate 34,519 of PVKE010003790.1, forward strand.
CATCTGGAACAGTGGCTGCATTTATCCTGTGGTCAGAATAAAAATATTAATTTTACACAACAGGAAAACTCCTGCTGGTTTAAGAAATGTCAATGGCTTGTGTCTGTTCCCTTAACAAAAACAGGGTAGGGCCTACTATTTTTGGTCGAAGATAGCAATCTGGCAGTGCATTTTTGCGTTCCTATTTATTAAATGGGTTTTAAATTCAGAAGTCTTGTGGTACAGCAGAAAATGTGGAGGGAAAGGGGGCACCTTGCCTTGCCACGAAGTCACCTGATCCCTGAAGTGGGCTTGGGACAGTGGAGGAGCACGTGCTGTGGAGCAAAAGATTCTTGGTTTCCAGTCCTCTTGGTAGTGACCTTGTGTTTAATGCCTCAGGCAACCAATCTGTAAAATATGCATAATTATGCTCACATGACACGATTATTCACAGGATTACAGAAAGTGGCACAAAGATAACGTCTACCGTTCTGAGGCCCTTTATACACTGACTTTATGAAACTAAAACACCATCAAAATAAAGACGGATTAATAAAGTTATTTTCATTTTGTTTTGTTTTGTTTTGAAGCAAGGATTCTTCAGGAATGAAAATTAAATACTTCAGTAAGAATACATTCCAGCATCTAGAGAGCTCTCTCTCTCTCTCTCTCTCTCTTTCTTTCTTTCTCTATCTCTATATCTATCTCTGTCTCTATCTCCTACCTATTTTATACACACATACAGATTTACTGAGATATAACTGACACGCAATAAATGGCATGTATTCAAAGTGTACATGAACTATGTCTATACTCATGAAACCATCATCACAATTACGTGAAGAAGCATACTCATCACTCTCCAAAGTTTCCTTATGACCATCATAAAACCTCCTTCCTACTCTTCTCATCTGCTTCTCATCACTGTCAATTTGCTTTCTGTCACTATAAGTTACTGTTTTATTTTTAGAATTTTGCATAAATGGAATATACAATCTGTACCCTTTCGTGTCTGGCTTATTTGACTCAGACATTGTTTTTCTTGAGAATCGTGACTGCTGCTATTCATTCTTCATTGCTGAGTTGTATTCAATTGTTAGATACAACATTTGTTTGTCCATTTACCCACTGATGTTCATTTACATTGTTTCCAGATTTGAGCTATTGCAATAAAGCTGTTAGGAATAATTTTATTCAAGTCTTTGTGTGAACATGTGTTTATATTGCTTAGAATGAAACGCAATGTTTGTGAAATGACTGGGTCAGATGACAGGTGTACTTCTGTTTATCTTTAGCTTCACACATCTGTAGGCTTATAGTTTTCATCAAATATGGAAGTTTTCAGCCATTATGTTCTTAAATACATTTCCTGCTTCCCACCTGTGGAAATTCCAATTACCTTTATACTATTTAACGGGAAATTGTGCATCTTATATTTAAGTGCTTTATTTTGGATGGTTTTTATTATTATTATTATTATTATTATTATTTGAAGATTTATTTATTGTTTTTGACAGAGAGAGGGAGAGGAAGCGAGAAGGGAGAGAGCCCAGAGCAGTCTCCATAATTGTACATCATCAGTCATCAGTTTGTGACATAGTTTCATTTCACACAGGTGGGAGTGGAGCTGCACAGAATGGGAACCAGGTTAGGGGCCTCCTCATTGGAGGCATGTCTCTGTGAGCCAGGGGCTGAACTGGGGGCCTCCCACCTGGGAAGCTTGCCCCATCAAAACTTAACTGGGAAGCACATCCCAGTTCAGCATTTTTGTCAGCACAGGCCGGGGCCAGGACTCGATCCTCTAGTCTAACCCCTGGCCTGCAAGGAAAGCGCTCGACCTGCTGAGCCATCCTGGCATCCCTGGTTTCTCTTTTTATTTCTAATTCTTAGTGTTTGCTATTTTTTTCTTAGTAATGTCTAATCTTCTATGAATATCATCAGGTTAGGGTCAATCTTCGTGTTTGTGGATTCTGAATTGGCAGATTCAACTACTTACTTAAATTTATTTGAAACTTCAAAATCAATACTCACTGAACTTTCATAGTCATTCTTAGATATGAGACAAGGAACAAAAACAATTAAGCTTTCCGACAGATACATTCCCAGCTGAAGTTGAATAAAGTAACCCTCTGCTTTGCTTCAGCTCTTATACAACAAACAAGTGGACATTTTATCTATTTAGTGCTACACTTTTACAGTTTTGCACTTTTTGTTGTTGAGTTCCCTGTTCGAAATAACTCCCAAGCGTAGTGTTGAAGTGCTGGATAGTGTTGCTAAGCACAGGAAGGTTATGTTGTACCTTACAGAGAAAATACATGAGCTTCATTCAGCATGAAATATAGAGCTATTGGCCTTGAGTTAAATATTAATAAATCAACCATGTATATTAAACATGGAGTCTTTAAGCAGAAACACACATAAAATAAGATTATGTAGTGATTAGTTGAGGAAATTTTTATAAATACAGGTGCACAGGGACCTAATCCCATGCTTCCTGTAGGAGCAATTGTTCAGTATTTACCAATTCAGTGTTCATAACAACTTCATAGAGTCTAACTACCAAAATAACAAGAATCAACTGTATTTCTAATCTCAGACAGTTTTATCTATGATGTTTTCAACTCTAAAATTTGATTTGGGATTTTTTTATATCTTTCATTCCTTTATTTAAAATGTCCAATATTTCTCCTAGCTTCTTGAACATATGTAATATAGTTATACATTTTCTTTCTTTTATTTTTATTTATTTATTTTTACTAATTCTATCATCTGTTTCATTTCTGAGTTAGTTATTATTGATTAATGTTTTCTGCATTATGAGTTGTAATTTCCTGCTTGTTTTTATGTCTGGAAATTTTTTATTAGATATAAAACATTGTAAATTCTACCTTTCTGGGTGGTTGATATATTTGTATTCCCATAGATATACTTGAGCTTCGTTTGGAGGGTGCAACTAAGTTACAAGTATATCAGCCAGTATGATCTTTCAGAATCTTGCTTTAAAGCTATGCCTAAGATAGCTTAAAAACTTAAAATCAAGACTTGCTAGGATAAAACTGTTTCTGAATAACTTAACTGTGTCCCAGAACAAAGTTCAAGAATATCTATGGGATGTTGTAAATTTTACAAAATATTGGTTAATTTTACTCCCTGACTACAACAAATCTCTAGATCTCCAGAGTAATTTTTTGGGGGGTAACTCTTTTTTCTAGCTATTCTTTGACCTTTCTGGTTTCTAGTTCTGTCTGTCAACTTACAGGGACTGACGGCTCCGTCTGAGGTCCCCTCCCTGTGCTGTGACCCCGAAACTCACTCAAATTAGTTAGGTGGAAGAGTCATAGCACTCACCATATTTGTTTCTTGCCACTGGGAATCACTTCTTTTGTCACTGATGTCTAATGCCTATAAAACTATTGTTTTTAGCATATTTTGCCTAATTGTTCAGTTGCAGCAGGTGTGAGTATAAATCAGGTCCTGTTATTCCATCTTTGCCATATTTTTTCTCTACATATATTTTCGGTTCTGAAAATAAAGTAATGTAATTTAATTCTACTTTCCTCAATCAAACAGACTCAAAATCCATCTAAAGGGTAAAATAGGTGAAAAAATTATGTCCTTACTATTTTTCTGTATTGCAAATTCTAAACGACAATGTATATGCCTAATCTAGCACATGCCAGTAAATGTGAATACTCAAAATAATCATATTCTTCAAGTCCTTAGGTTTATGTATTTGAAATTCAGAGCTAAACATTGTAAAGACTACAATAATCCCTGCTTTCTATGATTTAGATAAAAGATTCATTTTGCAAGAACACTATATGAATTTAGATTATTGAAAGTTAAACATTGAACTAATCTCTCATTTTACAATTAAGGAAAGTTAGACTCAAAAAAGTTAAGTGGCCTTTCCAACGTACGACAGTTAGTGATTGACAGAGCTGGGAAAGAATCCTAGTACTAATTTCCAACATACATTTTCATTCTTCAAAAATGCTCTTTTCAAACTCTAATTATGTCTCTATTATATATGAGTGGTCTGCACATCTACCTGAGTAAAATGCCAAGTACGTGTGTCAGGGTCCCAATATAAAGCAGATAGAAATAAAATAGTTTAGAGAACTGAAATAATTATGTTAAAGAGAGTTTGATAAAGAGAACCTTCACAGAGGTTCAGACAAAGTTAGGAAAACCAGTCGGATGTGGTGACTACAATTGTGGAAATTCCATAGAGCCACTAGGGCTAAAACAAGAGGACAGAGTTTGACAGCAGGAGTCATAGCCATAGAAGAAAAGCCCCAGAAACATACCTGTGATGTGGATGAACACAGCCACTTCCTGTCAAGAACAGATCAGGAGAATTAACACCCAACTTCTCTCTTCCCCAATTCTCCAATTTTTATCAATGTTTCCCACTGGCCAAAACCTAAAGAACTCAGAAGGCAAAGGAGTTCATAGAGGCCAGTCGTCCGGGCGTAAAGTAGAGAAAACAAAATCAGACAATCTGGAGGAGAAAGGAGAAAAACTATCAATTTTTAAAAATAAGTATATGAAAAGAATTTGTGGCCACAAAAATATCAAGGAGATTGAAAATACCAATATAGGAATAATCAAAATCTTTTTGGAGGGGTTGTCAGGATACTCAGCAATTCAGTGCTTGCCTCACAATCGGGAGGTCTAGGGTTCGGATTCCCAGACCCTGACTGTGGTGCATCTGCTAACAGCCAGGATTGCAAGGCAGCAAAGATTCTCATCTCCTATGCAGGAGGCTTCTGGTTTGGTTCCCGCCTTGGGCAGTCCCACATTCACCTGTGTGGAATGAAACTATGTCTAAAACTGATGACGTACAACTATGGAGACTGCTCTGGGCCCTCCCCCTTTTCTCTCTTTCCCACCCCTCTCTCTCTCTCCTACTCTCTGTCTCTCTCTCCTCACTTTCTCTAAAACAATAAAATAAATCTTTAATAAAAAAAACATTTGGAAACCATCTCTACTTTAATATTTTCATAATCTCTTCTTGGCCTTTTGGCTAAGATCAATTGTGAATGTTTTCATAAGGCTTTTACCTTAACTGTCCTTTTTCATTTTTTAAAAAAAGATCTACTTTTATTGTTTTTGACAGAGAGAGAAATAAAGAGACAGAGAAAGACAGAGAGAAGGGGGAGAGCCCAGAGCAATCTCCAAAGTTGGACGTCATTAATTTTTTACATAGTTTCATTCCACAGGTGGGCACGGGGCTGCACAGGGCAGGAACTGGCTGAGGCCCCCCCCACATGAGAAGCTCGTCCAGGTGAGGACTGAACTGGGGGCCTCCTGCATGGGAAGCACACCCCAGTTCAGCATATGGCTCCACATGGGTCAAGGCCAAATTTGATCTTTAGAGTTTTGACAATGAGGCTGCAAGAAGGCTGCTTAACCCGCTGAGCCATCCCAGCATCCCCCATTTTTAAAATATATAATAAAAGAAATATTTCTGTTAGTAATTTTTCATTAAAAAGATATAACTAATAAAGTAAAAAGACAATAAAATTAAATATGTATTTGTATACCCGAGAAACCTAACATTTTCAAAATCACCAGAAATAATCTGTTAATTCATTGAGTGTCTTTTTTGATGAAATTGAAAAATGATTCTGAGTATTATGATTGAACATTAAGAACAGTTCACCTAAGTTTTGTCTTGCATATCTAAAGATACCACTGTCATATATTTTTGAAATCTCGGGTAGAAGAAATATAATCTGCACAAGCAACAGAATAATCTCATATACTGTCTTTTGGATCCTACAGGACTTACATTTCATGTCTTAAGAGCTAAGTGTTTTATTCAAACTTTGACTTGGTTTACTCTGAGCAAGACAATTTGTGGCATCAGGAAGGTCATAAGATGGGGCTGCTTACTTTTCCCACCAGTTCTCTGGAACACTTGAAATTTAACATCTAGTCTTTATAGTTTCAGATTGCAGAGTAGTGCACTCAGTTGTTGTTTTGTTGTTATTGTTTTTTCCCCAAAATAAAAGTGTTGCAGAAATATCACACAAATATCTCCTGTGTTAATACTTGTTCCTTGGAAATTTTTTAAATGGTATATCATGGTGAGTTATGTTGGCAATAGAAAGATGGTTCATTTATAAAGTTCATATAAATGATACATTGGAAGAGAGGACTCGTATTTTGGTTTGGCTGATAAAAGTTAATCAAATGCAAGATGGCATAGAGCAATTCAGCATAAATCTTCCACAGAGCACTGCTTCTGCCTCCTAGTTCTCAGGTAGGAAGAACATTTATCTGACTATTTCTAAACTGTCCCAATAAATCTTTGATTAAGAGAAGCATATCAAAGTAGCTGACTCATAGCTTCTTTTTCAGAACTCTTCTAGTAAATATATTATAAATGGCACCTCAACTCTTCAATAGCCTGCAAGTAGCCTGAAAGACATTTAAAAATTAAGTGAGAAGCACACCTGAGTCAAGGGGGTTAAGGACTGGCCTCAAATGCAGTTTTCTCTTGACACCAGAGAAATGTACATAAGGTGAGAGTAAAGAGACGTAGCAAGTTCAGGTTCTACAATACTCTCCAATCACCAGATTTCTGTTTCTTTAAGGTGTTGAATATCACATTTATTAATGGTGGTGTTTATAAGCTTAATGGTAAAAAAAAAAAAAAAAGAAAAGAAAAACATCTCTTACTATTGATTTCAGAGACTGTCCAAAGTCTGAGACTCAGCACTGATTTCAAAAGTAACATCCTCTTCCTCTAATTGTAACCCTAAAAAGGAAAATTAAGCTCTCTGAGAAGAGAGGTGTCTTTACTAAATGGGAGCAAATGGCTACTGTTTAAGGACAAGCACAACCAGTTGGTGCTTCACGCAACAGACCATGCTTTGGTGCCGACCACATGATGACAAATTACCCACTTTTTAAAAATTGCTCACTGGATATTTTGACATAATGGGTGTCCTTTCACATGTGACAATATGAATTGAACTATGCCCATGATGTTGTAAGAAAAATTATCTACCTCTTAGCATTTTTTTTTTTTAAGATTTATTTTATTGGGGTTTTTTTTGTTTTTTGTTTTTTTTGATAGAGACAGAGAGAGACAGAGATAGAAAGAAAGTGGAGGGCCCAGAGCAGTCTCCATTGTTGTACATCATCAGTTTTCGACATGGTTTTGTTCTACACAGGTGGGTGGGTGCTGCACAGGGCAGGAGCTAGGCTGGGGGTCTCCTGCATGGGAAGCACACCCAAGTTCAGCATGTGGGTCCACATGGGCCGGGGCCGGGATTTGACTCTCAGTCCCCAAGGCTGCAAAGCAAGCACTTAACCTGATGAGCCATCCTGGCTTCCACTAGCATTATTTTTAAGGTTAAGAACTTATATGACTATTGTTTAAAACAATGCCCGATAATCAAGACCTACGTATAATCACTTCCCCTTTCCTCTCCTCCACTATATAGATACTTGACCCAAATTTTCTGATTTTATTATTATTACTATTATTATTATTACAGGAGTTACTACTAATTCAAGGTTTTCAGTATGCTTGGGATTTTTCATCTACTATATTTCAGCGATACAAGTTTTGGAGTTAGGTAGCACTCACTCAATTGGTGAATAAACAAAGATTCACAGGGGTTAGGAACCTGACTGAGGTCACACTATCTGTAAGTGACTGATTCAGAAACTGAACCTAGTTTGTCTAAATTTGAAACCCATGTTTTTTCTATTGCCTTTTTCCTATTAAACAGCTAAAGGTGCTAGGTGTTAAGCTTTTTGATTTTGCATGTAATGAAGTATAGCAATTAAAGATTCTCACCTAGAAGACTAGAATTTAGGGAGATCAATCAAATGCCTATTTTAAAAATTTGAAAATTTCAGGGAGATTGTAATATTCCTCAGACCATCTATTTATTTTTCTTAGTTCTAATGGAATAGATTATGTATAATTACAAATCTTAATCTATGGATTCAAACAAGATGGTTCCACTATATAACTCTAGAATGCATAAAGATGTTCTTAACCAGGGCACAGTCCCATAAAACTGCTGCAGTTTTATTTTTTTAATGTGAAAGCAAAAGTTAACAAAACATTAAGTCCTCTTAGCATTTTTATTTCATTTTTACAAGCCACCCTTCTTTGCATGTACTGTACTCAATTTAAAAAATGATGCTTACATTTTGAGGACTAACTAAAGGAGCTAATAGATCATGATAATAAAAAATAGATACCCATATGTTTGCATTGCATGGTCTGACTACAGAATAAAAAAGCAAATAATGTTACTTACCTATAATTTTTACAGTGATTCTGTGTATCTCTCTCCAATTTTCTCTCTCCCACTGCATTTAATTAAAATTTGTGATCTTTTCTAAATTGACTGAGCCACTTGGCTCTGCTGTGTATATTTCAGGCACCATGCATAAATTCTTTACCAAATTTTCATTTGGGAAGGAGTAACCATTTTGCAATCAAATTTCCTTCCAGCAGAATGCCTCTGGTCCTTTGTCAATGTTTGAGAGGGAGAAAAATGAGATGTGTAGAAGTTTAAATCTCTCTGTACAATTGAACTCTCAGGTTTATCATCTAGATTACTTTCTCTTCTCTGCCTCCCTGCCCCCCCCCCCCGCCCTCAGACAAGAGAGATTGCACATGGACAGTTTTTCTCCAGATGAGTAAGGATTGCATAATATTATCTCCTATGAGTTCAGCCTTTGCCACACATGCCTCATGCCAGATTTCATCAGACAAATTCAAATCTCTAGGCCAGAGATGTAGTCCAAGGGATTTTTCTGTTGGACAAGAAACTAGGTTAATAATTTCAAATTTCAATCTCATTGCTTTCATGTGCCTTGACTAATAGTGTTAGAAAACATTTAAAGACCATTTAGACCAATGACCTTATTCTCAAATAATGACACTGAAATCCAGATAGCTGAAATAAAAATGTGACATGATTTAACAGCAAAACCAAGACCACAACCCTTATAACACATACCCAGTGATATTGCTACATAACAGAGCTGCCTATACATGACTTTCCTCATTCAAAAATCTTTGATATTCTCTTTTAAACTACTGAAGTAAGTTAACCAAACAATTATTTCTATATTTATTTGCACTAAGACAATTTTTTTCTACTTTCTAACACCTCTAAAATAGGGATGAATCTTAAAAGCAATGATATCTTATCACAGCTTTTAGCCTGGTATCAGTAATGATGTGTCATTACTTATTTATATACCATCTTGGTTGGTGTTCTTTTTTTTTTTTTTTTTAAGATTTATTTTATTGTTTTAGACAAAGAGAGAGAAATAGAGACAGAGAGAGAGACAGAAGGGGGACAGCCCAGAGCAGTCTCCATAATTGCACATCATCCATTTATGACATGGTTTTGTTCCACACAGGTGGGCAGGAGGATGTGCAGGGTGGGAGCCAGGCTGGGGGCCTCCCACATGGGAGGTACTCCTCCATGAGCTGGGGGTTGAACTGGGGGCCTCCCATATGCGAAGCTCACCCCAGTTCAGCATATGGGTCAGGACAGGCTGGATCCAGCTTCAAGAATGGGAGGAGAAGAAGCACCAAATTTGTGGAATAAGGGAGTTACAAAACCTGGAGTATAAAGCACTGCAACTCAATACAAAACAGAAAGATTATGATATTTTCAAGGAATCTATTATGCAACTGAAACTACTATCTAATAGAATAAAGTTGATTAGTCTCTCTAAACCTCCCTTTCCCTGCCTACAACATGGGGACAGCTATTCGTTCCTCGTGCTAGTTCTAAAATATATTGTTATGTAAAACAAGAAAATCACAAACCTATATTTATCCAATGATTCCATTTATATGAAAAAATCTGCATCCAAGTTTCAATGTGCAAATATATACATGCAGTCACACATGCAGGCTCTAGAAGGAAACACATTCCACCATTACCAATGCTGACCGTAGGGAACAGAATGGGAGGGGTGCTTGCAGTCTTATTATTCACAATCATTTCTTTAAATATTTTACAATGTCCATGCATAATATATTACTTTTCAAAGAAACAGTTATTAAGTATCTAACCCAAGGGATTACCATAAGGTTTCAACAAACACAACCGTTTGTTTCTAAAGTGTTTAACAGTCATAGTGCTAGACCTTGACAAATGACAGTGCTGTCGTTATTGTCACTGCTGTTGTTACTGTTGTTAGAGGAGGAAAGGCAAACATGCACACAATTTATAAGAACACAGTAAAACAGAAATAAAAGCAAAAGCACAGTTAGGAACATAAACACGCTATATTTAAACACACATGCTGAGCAGACTGTGAAGTGACTGACGTGTGTTAAGCGAGATGGAGCCCACCTGGGAAGGTTCCATGGAGATGAGGCAGATTGAACAGAATTCTGAGGGTGGGAAGAGATGTGGTTTGCCAGAAAAGCGTGGTATGAGGATTAGAAAAGCTGGTTGGAGGTGTTAAAGATCTAATAATGCCAACTTATTTAAGTTCACTTTCAGGTTCAGATCATGTCAGAGCCTTTCTCTTCTGATATGAAAAGATCCAGCAGGCAGTGACAGAGCTCATATATGGGTGTTCCAGTGGAAAGGCACAAGGAGGAGAGAGAAATGTGGATGAATTTATAGAGATTCTTGCCTTTCAGAGGTGCTCTGGGAAGAATCAGGCCAACATTGTGGGAGGTCAGCCAACAGGAGAGGAATGCTTTACCTGCCATACGGTGCCTTGTATAAAATACCCTAGTCATTGCAACTTTATTTAGCTGGTGATTGTAATAATACATCCATCCTTACTTCCATCCTCCTCATGGGGGTGGTAGAAACCTGGGACCATGTTGTCCCCAGCCACCTGCTTATAATAGAGTGTCATGAGTACACTTGTGTGGCCTCATTCCTGGTTCTTTCTGTTTCTTCAGAGTGGCTCTTCTGGGCAAGCCTAACATGGTATTATGGACTACATGTTGTGTTGTGGTGTGGTGTGTTGTGTTGTGCGCCCCTCTCTTCAAATTTATATGTTGAAATCCTAACCTCCAATGGGATAGTAATAAGAGATGTGGCCTTTGGGAGGTAATCAGGTCATATATTAGGGATGTCTAGAGAAACAGAATTAGGAGATGATAGGTAATGATAGATTAGATAGATGATAGATAGGTAGGTAGGTAGATAGATAGATAGATAGATAGATAGATAGATAGATAGATAGATAGATAGATAGATTATTGGATGGATGGATGGATGGATGGATGGATGGATGGATGGATGGATGGACAGACAGATAAATGATAGATAGATGAATATAGATAATAGATGATATAAATAGATGATAGATGAAGAGAGATGTATTATAGGAATAGACTGAAATAATCATAGAGACCAATTCTCATGCTCTGTTGGTGAGAACCAGTGGTGTAATTCAATCTGAATCCAAAAGACTTAGAACCAGGAATGCCGATGTCTGAGGACAGAAGATAGATGTCCTAGATCAGGTGGAAGTGAATGTTCCCTTTCTCTGCCTTTGTGTTCTGTTCAGACCTTCAATGGTCACCCACACCAGTGAGGCTGATCTACTTTATCAATTCAAATGCTAATCTTTTTCAGAAACACCTCATAGATAGAATCTGAAACAATGTTTTACCAGCTATCTGAACATCCCTTACCCCAGTCAAGTTGACACATAAAATTAACCATCATGGAAACATAAGGGTGGAACTCCCATAACCAAATTAGTGCCTGGTAAGAAGAGACAACATAAAGATTACTTTCTCCCTCTCTTGGCAATATGAGGACATAATAAGAGGCAGTCATGTGCAAACCATGAAGCAGGTTCTCATCAGACACCAAATCTGCTTGCAATTTGACCTTGAACTTTCCAGAACTGGGAGAAAAGTATATTTGTTGTTTAAGCTACCTAGACATTGAGGACCCAGTCCAGCACACTGTCAGTGATCTTTGAAGCCAGACTTTAACTTTTTCTTTCTTTTTTTTTAAAGACTTAATTTATTGGGGGTTGGGGGAGAGAGAGAGAGAGAGAGAGAGAGAGAGAGAGAGAGAGAAGAGAGGAGAACCCAGAGTAGTCTCCATAGTTGTACATTATTAGTTGTGACATGGTTCATGCCACACAGGTGGATGTGAGGCTGTGTGGGGCAGGAACTGAGCTGGGGACCACCCTCATAGGAAAGAACTTTGGCCGCCATTCTAGAGGTTACCAGTTGCCACAGTTCAGCATGTGGGTTTGCATGGGCCAGGGATGGGATTTGATCCCCAGACCTTGCAGTTTCAAGAAAAGCACTCAACCTGCTGCGCTATCCTGGTATCCTCAGACTTCAACTTTTTCTACTTCACTCTCAAGGCCTTTTATGTGGCTTGGAAGAAAATGAGAGGGGAAAAAAAAGTGGCAAAATGCCCTTGGGAGCAAGGATTATGTAGTCCCAATCTCAAGATATATAAGGAAGAAACTGCTTATAACAGAACACTCAGCTGAAGCTAATCAGAGACATGGCATGGGGAGGGAGTATGCAGGCACCATGCAGTGACCTACAAAGAAGCTTGGGGTAGGAGATTGAGTCTTTATGGGCAGGGCTTAGGTGAGAATGGATGGTGCTTCAGTCTTCACCATAATAGTGCAATAGTTCTGTAATACTACATCCTAATTAGCAGAATTTAGTTCAGGTCACTAGTTGGCTGTTTCAAGCCTTGACACTGAGGAATAAACCATGGGCCCCACAGTAGTTTACTCGGGTTGCCATAACAAAATACCACAGGCTGAGTCACTTAAATAATACAAATTTACTTTCTCGTAGTTCTGAAGGCTAGACATCCAAGATCAAGATGCCAGCAACTTAGGTTTTCTTCTGAGGCCTCTTCTCTTGGCCTGGAGTGGCCGCCACCCAGCTGTGAGCTCACATGGCCTTTCCTTGGTAATGGGCACGCAGAGAGAAGGAAAGAGAGAGCAAGTGCAGCTGCGTCTTACGTTGGTGTCTCCTACATAAGGACACTAATCCTATGGCATGAGAGCTTTACCTGTGTGACCTCTTTTAACACTAATTACTCCCGTAAAGGCCCCATCTCCAAATATAGCCACAACTGTCATTAGGACTTCAACGTAGGAATTTGGAAGAACACAAACATTGTCTATAACAGGCCCCTGAACAGAATAAATTTTCCCAACAACTTATAAGTAATATGTGAGAACACCTACAGGAAATTTAGAACTATGATTTGATTATTAGCATAATGTAGAATATTCACATTCATAATACAATGATAAAGTTTTAACCAACAAAACACCAGGGAGGGAGAAGTAACCCATCTAGGTGGGGGCACAGTCCTTAGCAAAAGATATCATCATGAAAGAGACTGGATAATACTTCCTGTAGAACAAAAGGCAGCACAAGGATCAGGTGTTGTGAGAATGAACTGGGACAAAAGCAGAAAGGAGGAGCCGGTGAGCTGGAAGAAGGCTGTGTAATGCATAATATTCTATCCCACAACTCTCATCTCATAGGCTCACAAGTCTGTTTGTATTTCTTAGGAAACACAATGAAGGGGCTAAGTGAGAAATTACTTACAATCAAGAAAGCACCATCCTTGCAGAAGGCAGGGAATATTTGGAAATGTATGGCCATTTGGATGGCACAATAACTTCAGAGCCCCTGTGCCAGGCTCAATGTCCATCCACAAGGCAAGGGATGGTCACATAGATGAAAGAACAGTCTCACCCACCAGTCAGCAGGGTTTGTCTAAATTTACCTGAGTGCCTGAGGAGTACCTGAGGTCCTGGGCAACATTATTCATTTATTCATTCACTTATACATACATTACATTTCTATAAAATATAGAAAAGGTGGGATGAACCAACTTGAAGACAATGTGCAATTTGCTTTTAAAGAATGGACAATTTGTACCAGTAAATACAATTAAATACAATGTTTTATAATATGTTCTGTAATAGTTGTATTAATAGAACAGTAATTTAGTGGTTTATTTAAACTGAGAAAAAAGAGGAGCGAGAGTATCAGAATAAACATAATTGAGCAGAGATGAAAAGGATAACTAGAATACCGGCGAGTTACCATTATAGAAGTAAGGAAAAAGACCAGTTAGGCAAAGGGAACAAGAACAAAGGCACAGCAGTGGGAGTGTGTGTGTGTGTGTGTGTGTGTGTGTGTGTGTGTGTGTTTGTGTGTGTGATATTTATATAGCACAGGAAACAAGAAATCTTGGGTAGGTGAGACTGGAAAGACAGGTTGTGATAGATTGTGAAAATCCCTGTATGTCATTCTAAGAAGTTTGGATTTTAATCTGTGGAAAATGGAGACCTATTAAGAAATTTGATTCAGGGATATGACATAATTGATAATGAATTTAAAAGAAAACTCAACAGGAAAGGGAAAAAAAGAAGGAAGACTATAGTAGAGAGAATGGCGCTAGTACAGAGAGAGACGAGGACGGTGAGAAGAGAGAGTAGAATCAAACAGGGATTTCAGTGCTGGAATCAACACACTTCCTTACTTTGGGGAAGTTTCTTACAAATGGTTAGGGTGGTTTCTCCTGGTTCCTGTGACACCAGTTAAAATAAAATTTGATCACACGAATGTCTTGTATTGGTATTATTCATGGGCATGCAGAGACTAAATGGAAAAGAAAACAACATAAGAAAGTTTATTTTGATAAAAGCTACATGGTCTTATGGTAAGGATGGACAAGGCTATGTTTTACTTTGTCAGCATTGAGTTTATCCATCTATATTTCCCTGAAGGATAGGTTGGGTAAAATTAGCTGCTGTGTTCCTAAAACGTCCATGTGCTTTAGAGATAAAGTATCTCTTAAAATAAGTTCTCCACACATGGTGGTGCTTATGCAACTTGTTTCTCTACCAATTTGGCCTTCAACTGAATTGTTATTATGTTTTTCTCTAAACTTCAGGATATAGCCCATCTGTTCAGTAATGCTTTAACCTGAACAATATGGGCAGGATAGATGACAAGGGAAAAAAGCCAACAAAATAATATCGTTGCTGTTTTTAAAAGCTTAAATGTGTGAATCTCAATATCCCAAATAGTCAAAACTCACAGAATGGAATATCTGTATTTGCCCAGAGAGAATATTAACTTGCTTTTTCTTATTTTCATTACCTACTGTTCACTTGAAGATATGAGAAAGGTAATTGGATAGGGTTCTAATGTTGGTGTGTTCACTAGCTTCCAACAATGATGACCAGATTTTCAAAACCTATTCACCTTATTAGAGATGCTGCCCTTCGGGTCCAACTAAGACAGCATGTCACATTCAGACAAAGGATTTCCAAATTTGTTGGGTTATGACTTCTGGCAATTTGTGCTGTTGGTGGTAGGAAGGTTTCTTTCCTGTTTCTGTTTTGATTCTATATTGTTTCTGAACTTTCAGAAAGGAAGTCAGTGGGAGTCAAACATATTTGGTATATTTGATCCTAGAATTTTGTACCTAGAATGCTACCTCCTTCAGTCATGAAATATTTCTTACCTGCCCAAGTATCTCACACATGTCACTGAATACTCAAAATTCTTAAATACTTACCTAGTCCAGAGTTACAAAATAGTAAGCACTATTTACAAAGACTAACACTTATTGAAAACTTACAATGTGCTATGTATAGTGCTTTAAAAGTGTTAGCCAATGTCATCCTCACAACAGCCCTTTAAGAGTGCTACTGTCATTACTAGGCTGACCATATGTTCTGTTTTAAATGAGATAGTACCATTTATTTCATATTTTCCAACCATCCCGTCATTTTAATATGAATGTCAGTTTTGTCTCATTTTTATTTTTTGTAAAAAAGTGAGAGCAGGTTGTTTATTTATCATAAGGCTCTATGCTAATTAATGCATGCAGTAAAACCACTAGTGTAATGGAGGAGGAAGTTCCATTTACTTAATCCAATGAGGGCCGGGCTTCTCGAGCTAGTGACAATCAAAGGCCACCCCTTGCTTGTTTGCAGCAACAGAGAATTCAGGAGGCATTTCCTAAACCCCACTCAGTGTGTAGGAACCAGGAGGGTCTCAATGCACATGAACTACTGAACAGGCTCACCTGGCTGTTTGCTTCCATCAAGTTAGGAGTGTGGGACACAGTGGCTGTGAATCTTTGCTGTTGTTTCTATGGTCATTCTGCCCATAGAGATTCTTTCTTCCCTACATTCAGTTTGATTCAGAATTTTCAGACTCATATTTCTGTTCAACTAGCTGTTAGCTTTTGTTTTTCTTATTACAGCAGAACTCTCTGGTGGGACATTAGCATATATGGGCTTGTGATAACAGTCACAGTGTTCATTGCTTTCTTTTCTTTTTGGTGTATGCTTATGATGTTTTGCAGTCTGGGCACTGCATTCCTGCATTAGAGTGTTTGGTGTGGTATGCCATACAGACTTTTTTTTTTTTACTGCTCATGTGATATAAGTATTTTATTGATATTTGTATTATTTATGAGTGGGGTTTTGTTTTGTTTTGTTTTTTTATGCAATAAATTCATGTTATACATTTGTGCTCCTTTCCATGATCTTTTGCAGCGAGTTCAGGTTGTTTTTAGATCTCTTATAGCCTGAGAGACCTCAAAGGGAGCTGCAGCTATTTTGCTACATTGTGGTTTTATTATTATTTTTCAAGCTGTGGATGGTTTCATTTTTTGAATGTTTGACCTTAGTGCAGTTTCCTTTGTGTAGAGTAGGGCCAGGCTCCTTGCCAAAGAAAGAACATCTCTAAAAGACAGAGCAAAAGCGGTCTCACTGCTTATTATGATCCACGTCCCACATTCTACTCATATTGTTGTTTCTTTAGGGTTGGCAGCTGGCAAACTGATCCCTTAACATTGAACATACTAGAAATCCTTTGTGCTTCTGACTCAATAAAGCAAATGCACTGTAGTGGGTTGTGAGGATACACAAGTAGGTTGCATTGGTCTCACTCAGACATACAGCATCTGTTCTGATGCAATGTTAGTTTTTATTTTGCCTGTATGCTAACCAGTGGCTGTGTTGTTCGTTGTCAGTAGTTTAAACAAACATTATATTTTAAGTCTTATTTTTTAAAGCTTAAATTCTACCCTTGCAATGCCAAAGACAAAGAAGCAGAACTGATGTTTTAGTTTTAATGATGATCTCCAAAAAAATTCAAGTTTACTAAAGCAGACAAACTGTGTAGTGATGAACAAAAGAGGTATGCCAACATTGTACTGTCTATTTTTTTTTTATTGTTCATGAAGACAGCAGTGACATCAGCCAACGCCTATGTAGCCAGAAATATAAAGATGCTGAAAAGATTCTGGCTTCAGTACAAAACATCAGTTCGTTAATGAGACGTGATGGTGATAGTGAAAGCAATAAAATTGCAGCAAGTGAAGCTCTGCTTGCTTATCATGCTGGGTGTCACAGCCCAAGTTTTTATACAAATGATGGCTTTCAAATATTGATAAAGAAAATTTGTGAACCAAAATTTTCTTCAGAGCACACCAAATTGGAAGCAATAATAACCAATGTTTAATCACCATACATATTGGGCAAAGTACTGGAGAATTTGAATAGAACAGAAAGTATTACAGTCAGTTTATAAACTTTATATGCATCAAACAAACAAACATCAAACTTTTCTCAATCATTATGCCGTACTTTTTGCCAAATTGTGGTGTTCAAGAAAAAATTATAGACTTTGTTTTCTTATTGGTGAAACAATTCAATCTATAGTGTGCTATGTTGGAGGAAGTAATTGGCAAATTTGCTTTAAAAAACAAAGTTGTTGCTTTTTGTGAAGGTAACACAGCATCAATTTAGTGGTTGCAAAGTACTTGGCAAAAATAATTTGTAGCGAAAACTTGAAACTGAACTGAAAAGGCCAATTATCATTGACTGTGGGACACAGATTATACACAATTGTCTTTAGTGTACTGTCAAATGTTTAGCAATTGATATTGAATGTTTTATAGTGAAAGTAGACAAATTCTTCCATATATACAGATAGAGTTGAAGAACTGAAAAACATTTGTGACTGCAGAAAAAAACTATGCTATATTGTTAGATCATGGAAATACAATATTTTTGTGCTTGAGTCCATTAGTTGACAGAATTTTAAGTATATTTGATAGGCTTAGTTCTTTGATTTATTTTATTGTTTTTGACAGAGACAGAGAGAGACAGTGAGAAGGGAGAGGGACCAGAGCAGTCTTCATAGTTGTCCATCATCAGTTTTCAACATGGTTTCATTCCACACAGGTGGGCATAGACCATGCAGGACGGGAACTGGGTTGGGGGCCTCCCACATGGGAGGCACGTCCCCTCAAACTGGGGACAGCAAGAATCAAACTGGGGGCCTCCAGCGTGGGAAGTACACCCTAGTTCAGCACACGTATCAGCACAGGCTGGGGCCAGGATTCGATCCTTGGTCCTGTGGCTACGTAGTGAGCTCTTAACACACTGAGCCATTCTGGCTTCCCGTTATTTATTTATTTATTTTTTTTTTCTCAAGAAAAATACCCTGTTACGTTGCAAAAATGGTTTGAAAATTTCTGTTTGAAATTGTGATTGTCATTCTAAGAGATCAAGTGTCTACATTCCAAACTTACATTGGTTTTATTGAAAAAGAGTATTTCAGTTATGAGTAGCTATAAACATTAAAAATCTTGTAAGCAATTTAGAGTCCAGAAAAAGTGAATTTTTTTAACTACTGATGTCAGAAAACAACAGAAAATGTTAGTAGATTCAGGGGAAATTAATGAGGCTAAGTTTTTTGAAGTAGTCGAGAATTTCTATGAAACCAGCTTAGAATATATCATCAAGTAGAAGTGCAGTGTAGGAAACACTGAGAAGTTCAAGTGGGTGATACTAAGAAAGATACCTGAATGGAAAGGAATATAGGACAGCCTGAACAAGGAACTCTTCATACACACAGAAACAGAAGTAACTTGTGGATTTAATCAGTTAACCCTAGTAAAATCTACAACTGTGAGAAAGTTGGATACACGGAATAAAGAAAACATTCCTGTGTCTGATAAATGGGTAAAAAAAAAATTTCTGAAATGAGAGAAAAACACCTAGACTTTCAAGGCTTTTGTAATATTGTAAGGTGTATTCTTTGTCTTTTAGGAACTATAGCACCTGTTGAAAGCATATTTTCTGTTATGAACAGTATGTGGTAAAAGGAGAAATCTAGATTAAGTGTTGAGACAATGAGAGCTACGGTATGTTAGTTGTGAAACAAAATTGTGTCATGGAGTTTAAGAAGTTTTATGAAAAAGCATTGGAAGACTGAAATTTGCTGCGTAAGATTACTTCATCAGAGAAATATTCATAATATGATAGTGGTGAAATACAGTCCTCCTCTGTGTCTACCTACATTTTTTTTATAAGTTCTGTCACTAAAGAACAATGGTCAGCTCAATGGGTTTATGAACTAAAACTTTTCTTATTGTCTCACTTTTTCATGAATACGGAGTATTATATAACTCCATTCCTTTTTTGTCATCCAAATATCCCATTTTTGTTTCAAGAAAATATGGTCAACCTAATCATTACTCTTCTCATTTTTCAAATATATTTGTTTAAAAATGTGTGCATATATGTATATGCATATACATGTGTATACACACACAGGGAAAAGTCATAAAGAGTTATATTTGCATCTTTTCAGTGATGGAATTTCACAAGGTTTTAATTGTATTTTTTTTACATTTTTGTTTTGAAATAATTTTAAACTTACAGGATGTTACAAAAAGACCACATAGCCTTCACCATGCTTCCCCTAACATTAATATCTATCTTAATCGGAGTATAATTTTTGAAACCAGGAAATTAATGTTATCACATACTATTAGCTAGAGACTTTATTCAAATTTCACTCAATTTTACTAATGAGAATGCAGTATTTGTACACAGTTCTTTCAGTCTTTAGCCTTATAAATAGTGTTAGTTATACCTTGGGACTCAACTGCTTTGAAATTCCTTGAATTTGGTACTCAACACAAATTTTGACATGAAAATTTTGTCCCATACTCATCATTTGTTTGATACTCATTGTGCAAGCTACAACTTGTCAGTGTCGATTTCCTCACGACTCTCTACCATTTACAGCCCTAACAAGGGGTCATGCCCACACAGTTGCTCTTGCCCTGTGCACTTCCCTTTGCAGTCTTAACTTCCGTGGTCATTTTGTGTATTTTTGGTTTGGGAATGCATTAATTTTACTTGCATTATTTCTTATGCAAAATATTTGTTTGGTACTTGTGGTTTTGGTATCATCAGACCTCCCAGAACCAATTAACGACGAATACCGAGGTTCCGCTGTACTGCATTCCAAAGTTTCTTACAGTAGTTCCTTTCTTTGCCACCTCATCATTCTTTTCTTTCTTTTAAGATTTATTTTATTGTTGTTTTTGATAGACAGAGGACAGAGAGAGAGACAGAGACAGAGAGGAAGAGGTCCCAGAGCAGTCTTCATAGTTGTACATCATCTGTTTTTGATACAGTTTTGCTCCACACAGGTGGGCGGGGGCTGTGCAGGGTGAAACCAGGCTGAGGGCCTCCTGAATTGGAGGCTTGCCCCTAGAATCAGAGGCTAAACCATGGGGCAAAAACTAAACTTGGGGGCTCCCTGCATGGGAAGCACACCCCGGTTCAGCATATGGGTCCGCATGGGCCAGGGCCAGTATTCAATCCTCAGTCCCTGGGGCTGCAAAGTGAGCATTTAACCCACTGAGCCATTCCACCTTCCCCCCATCATTTTTTTATTAATTGTATTTCCTGATATTTAACAATAAACATTGTCTTGTGTAATTTTTTTATTAACTGCCATTTCTAAAGTCAGTATATTGGTCAGAGGATGGCAACTGCATGAGCAAAGTAAGGTTTTAAGGTGATATCAGACATAGGTTTTCTAAGTGATAGTTTTATCTTTCCCACATTAGAAACAAAGGTTTATAAACATTTTTGTTTTGCTCGTTTGCTCTTTTCTGGGGCTTATGGATCAAACCTCAAGATTGCTCTGCGGCTCCATCAAGAGCCCCCTCCTGTTTCTTCCGAACCCTCTTCATCAGTGCTTAAAATGGGCACATAATTCCATGTCTGCAGAAGTGTTCATGACACTTAAGAATCATTCAAGGAGAAATAAGGGAGTACAATCATGAACGTATTCTCTTTTTAAAGAAATCAAAAGACAGCTCTTTTGTGTTTTTCATAAAAATATATATGCAAGAAGAAATTGAGAAGCATCATGAACTATTAGGTTTATGTTGATAAAGGTACAGCCTTAGAAACATAATGATACAAATTTGATAATATAGACATGACATTGTCCTGGCAAAGGAGACAGGAAACTTCCAATAAACTGAGCTTTCCCTTTGCCACAAAGATGAATAACACTCAGGCATTCATTTTACCAGCAAATCAGAACAGTTATAGACTTTTACCTCAAAGCCCTCACTTTACCAATAAAAACAATAATGTATTTAAATAATAATGACAATAATAATAGTCTTCCTTTAAAGTTATTGGTAATTGATAATGATAGTTACATTTAGATCTTCAAATCCAGAAGTCTTTAATATAAAGCGACATCATTTTTTTTGTCACTACTCACTTGCCTATAAACCAAAAAAAATCTGTTTTTTAATCAATACCAACATGCTTACTATTTTCCTGACTTCCAGCTACACAGAACCTCAGCACTGTACCATCCAGCATCTACCCATGGATGTCCACAATCGCTCCTCCAGCAGAGAACATAAAGTCTGATCTTCAAGAACTTCCTGAATTTAAAAGCAGGAGCCTGCCTGCACTTCAATTCATCCTAATTTTATTTGCATGTCAATTTTTTTCCATGCATCCCTGGAAATCGGGTTAAAAGCACATCACATTTCCCCTTAGATGTCTGACGCATTTTCTCTTATATAGAATCCAAATAAATAATAAAAGTGCCCCACAGAATGTCATGAAAGCAAAAATATAGCAACAATAAACCCTTTAACAAAATATATTTGTCAAGTAACATTCTAACTTCATTAAAAACGGTTTTAAGCGTACATTATGTAATGTTTACACATAAACCCCAGTATGCCAAAAAAAAGAAAACACACACAGAAAATGAAAACTTTAATTGTACTATTAAAGAGGAATAAAACAAATAGTATATTGGCTTTAACACCAGTCACATTTATCATTACTATGCATTTAGTGGATTTAATTTAAAAAATCTGGAACAGGAAGAAAGTGGATGTAGGTAGATTTGGATTGATCACTTTATTTAAAAAATCTGTTCAGAAAGTTTGAAGTTTCTGTCTCCTCTCCCCTCTTATTTTCTCCCTCCCTCCTCTCCCCCTTTCAGCTCTCTCTCCATTCATTTGTCCATAACACATAGGCTAGGAATCTCTTGCATTGACTTTTTTTTAGGGATGAAATGGAGTTCAAAATTGAATGATCATGTAATGCTGAAAATTCAGGAGAAAATCGTTTTTTTAACATTGTTTTAACATTTAAATGTTTTTATTTTTCTGCTTTATTGATGTATAATTGATGAATGTAATTGTGAAATATTTAAAGTATACATCATGATGATTTGATCTATTTATATGTGATGAAAAGGCTCCTCCTCTTCAGTTAATTAACACATCCATCATCTCACATATTTATTCTTTTTTATTTTTTGGTGAGCACATTTAAGTTCTTTTCTCTTAGCAAATTTCAATTATACAATACAGTGTTGTCAACTAGTGACCATGTCATACCTTAGACTTAGACCCTCAGAGCTTATTCATCTTACAACTGAAATTTCTATCAGTTTACCATTCTATTCTCAGAGTAAGTGCTCAGGATTCTGAAGACTGTGGATTCATTGTTTTCAGGTAGTTGAGGACATCTATATTTTATTAGGTGGCCATAAGCAGCCCAAAATGCAGTGTGTGTTTAGAAACAATGCCATTAATAGTAATGTCTGATACAAAACTTAATACCTTTAATAAGTCACCACAAACAAACAACTTAGCAAATTATTAACTAGAACATACTTAATAAAAATAATAATTCGCTATGCAAATCACAGCTCACCAATTATCACTGAACTGGCTAGTTAATAACTGTAGGTGCATCTCATGACTTTAAAATAGTGAAAGCTAAAATATAAAAATAAATAAAATACTGACAGCTGATGAAGCGGACCTCTTTCAACAACCTTAGGAAATCTTTTCATTTAATCTAAAAGTTCCATTAAATGATTAAAAAAAAAAACCCCCAAAGAACTAGGTTGACAGAGAAATACTACTACACATTCCTCCAGAATAGCTAACATTTTACAAACTTATAATACCAGATGTTGATGAGAATGTGGAGCAACTGAAACTTTACAGTCAATTTGAATATTTGTATTTTAAATTAGAGCTAATATATGCCTATTTCATAATAAAGAGTAACGAGATTCTGTGACCACCCAAAAAATGTACAAAAATGTTGATAGCAGCCTTTTCATAACAGCCCAAGCTAGAAACAACCCAAATGTCCAAAAACAAAAAAACAAGTAAACAAGTTGTCTGTGTCCACAAAATGGATACTTTACAGCAATAGAGAATATAATATAGTAGAGTTGTTAAGGTTGACCCTGTATTTTCTCTTTTTAGAATTTAACACTCTTAGTTCAATTCAACAATGTATTTTAGCTTCAGACTTTCTTTTTGTTGCCTCCCTCTCCTCCTGCCTGCCTTATTGGCCCTGTTTTCACCAAGACTACAGGTATACCACATTAATCTAGTTAATCAATACTACACTGACTTGCAAGAAACTGAGTCAGCCCAGCCATCTGGACACTGGCAACTGGGCTGCAAGTCTTCTGAACTGACGACATAAGAATCATCTCTAAGCCTGGGCTCGAGACAACTATCGTGGAACCAACCGGACCCCAGGAGATATTCTCCTGGCCAAGTCACAAGATTTACTCACCTTTCCCTTTGTTTTGCTTCTTCCTATGTGCCTATAAAAACAACCTTCTGGCTGTCCTAGCCACAGTGAGAGGGCCTTGCGGGACAGTAATCCCACCATTCTGCCCAAATGCTGACATTTTGAATAAACCTACTTTTCTTTCCACCAAGCTTGTCTCTCAATTAATAATTGGCTGATGAGCAGCAAACAGCCAGATCCTTAGCACAGTAACAGAGTCTATGTGAACCAGATCTCAAGCAACCAACACAATCTCATGCAAGCAGTTGTGCTTGTTCCTTGAGTTCCAGTTAATGGAGAGTCTACTTACATTTATCAGGAATTTACCAATCCCCATGGGTGCTGGTTAACTGAGAGCCTACTGTACAACCACAGAGAAGCAATTATGTACTCTCCTAGACATGGTGAGCAAAAGAAACCAAACACAAAATATGCACTGGAAAACTATTTATATTATTAGTAGTTGGAAAGCATGCAAAACAAATTTAAGATGTTAGAAATCAAGGTAATGATCACTTTATGGAAGATATTGACTGGCAAATAAAAAAATTTCTGTGGTATGGAAATATTCATGTCTTCATCTAGGTGTGATTACATAGGTAGACACTGAAAAAAAAATCATCCCATGCATTTATAATTAGTACACTTTATGTACTTTATTCATATGTATGATAAACTTCAGTTCAAAAAAAAATTAAGTAAGTTAAGGAATGTGCCCCAGGAAAACAGAAATTTTTTAATGTTTTTTAACATGAAACAAAGAACTACATCTCATCTACCTATGTAATACAAGGACAGAATAATCTAAAACTAAGTAGCTGGAGTGCAGTCATATAGTTGAACCAAAAAGAGGGGTTATTAAAACATCAGACACCATGCCCAGCCCCCTGTTAATTTGAGGTCACGGATCCTACCTTTTAACTCCAAAAAATAATATGATAGACAAGGATTGTCTTCTGCAAAGGCAACCAAGTCCTTACATGAAATCATGGGTTGTTTATGAAATATAGATTCTAAAATTCCTAGGATTCACTTCTTTTGCTCTCCCACAAACTCACTTTATATCCAAAGACTCAATCAATATTCAAGTTTAGCTACACTAACCTAAATCATGTGTTAATTCAGTTCTACTAGAATGGCTTTTATATAATCCCTAGTCAGGGACCTCATCAAAATCTATGCTCAGTACAAATCCTGGGACACTGCTGACATTGAGTTGATAGTGTATATTATAATTAATATCATAATAACAATCACACATGAGGAAAACACATACCTTTCTCAGTTTGCAAAAACACTGGACTTCAGCTAACGGGATTTTTATTTGGAATCAACAATGAAAAGAGAGATCAGAAAGCAGCAAGAGCAATTGGATTCAATGAATTTACCGTAGACTCTCAGCCTGAACTGCAGGAAGAACAATACTTACTAGGGAAGCCAAATTAAGCAAGATCATTTTGTGGTCCAAATGCATTTACTGTACCACAGTGAAGAATGATATATTAGCAGCTACATGAAGCAAAAACTTTTTCTGCAAGTGAAAGGGATTGGAAGTGTGTATGTGTGTACATTTACGTATGTATGTCTTAGTGTACATTTGAAAATGTTCAAAAGTGTTGGTGGGTAGGATGAGAAAAGAAGAAATAGTAATAAAATACTTTTGTGACTGAAAAAAAAGATTATTTGTCTAATTAATGAAATAAACTACACCTTTAGCTCCTTATTCTCACTACTGGGAATTAGTAGGAACTGCTGGTAGAGGTATGACGAGGATTAATAAATATTCGCTAAAGGTGCAGAGTTGTAGTTGCTTTTTTTTTCCATTGGAAAGCAACCAACATCTATTCTCCAGTCCTTAAGTTAGGAGCACACATCTTACTTTGCCAAGAATATTAAAAAAAAAAAAGTCATTGTCTGATTTTCAGAGAAACATCTGTCAAAAAGCCCCCGGGCAAGGAGTATCCTGCCCCCTGAATGTCCTCATCCAGGTTTCATCTGAAAGGCTCCTTCTACAATTCCTAACAGTGATGCTACCAGTGTGGTCCCTGAATGACACTATCAGCATCACCTGAGAATTTGTCAGAACTGCAAATTCTCCTACTCAATCCCAGATTAAAACTCTAGAATGGGCATGGGTAATCTGCATTTCAGCCATTCCTTAGGAAAGTCTGAGGCAAACTCAAGTTTAAGTTGTTCTCAATTCCACATCCTCTTCCATCCCCTCCAACAATAACTGGCCTACGTTCCTTATTCAGCTGCTACAAGTTTCCCTTCTTGCTTCATTTTGCACTTTGTTTTTTTGTTTTAGTTAATTACTCTTCATGATGAAGTCATATTTCCCACTAGCCACCTCACCCAACATTATTCAACTAGAATATACTGTTCCACTACAGATCCCTAAAATACAAGAAAATGTTTGTCTATCCTCAAATCTTGCTAGTGTCTACTAAATCCTATCAGAGCCATCACAAAGCACAATGGACCTTCCGCAACCCAGTCCTAAGCATAGTGCTTCACAACATCTTACTGCAGCAATACCTCATCCACAAAACAAGTTTTCCTACATACACAGTATGTGAATTTGCATTTAAGACTTTTGTGGAAGAGACTCTGTGGCCATTTCTAAACTGTTACTGGTTTCTAAACAATAAAATGTGGAGAAAATATTATAATTAATGTGTAACATTCTAGGTCTGGGAACGTTTCTGTGAAAGCATCAGGGTAAGGTTGTATCTAATATCTCACAACTTTCCTGGGGCTTAACATAGTGCCTGGCACATGGTAGAGATTCAAACAGTACATTTGTGACATGAGAAAAAAAAATGTATGGAAATGGACCAGGGAATGATACATTTAAAACTTGGTTTAGTTGACTACCAGATCTTAGGTTCCATTAAATTCCACAGATGCATTCAACAAATATATATATATTTATTTATTTATTTATATTTTATATATATATATATATATATATATATATATATAAACTTTTTTTTTTTTTAATATCCCAGGCATTGTTCAGATGCTAGGTAAGAAACAGTGGACAGAGAGTCAAGGTCCCTGCTGCAAAGGGTTTATATCTTCTGAAAAAAAGTCATAAGCAAGAAAATATTTTATAAAATGCAATACAATCAAATAGAAGCAAATAAGACTGGTAACAGTGATTGGTAGAGCCATTCAGAAAATTAAAGTACTGTACGTTGCTGTTCTCTACAATGTCAGACATAGACAAAAGTACTGGACAAACTTCAGCTAAGGAAATGGAAAAATCTCTATTGTACTGGTAATACCTATTAATAGGTTCCTCTACCAATAGATTTCACTTCCCCCATGGTTAGTTTGACAGAGCACATAGGATGTAGCAGGCAAAATGACTTCACTTTGTTAGCCATGTTCTCTCTTATTTCGTGGAAATGTTCTTTAGCTGTGCAATGAAATGAAATAGATATATAAAAGGTTTTAAGGAGATGCCGGGATAGCACAAAAGGGTGAGTGCTTGCCTTGCAACTGCTAATCCTGGTCCTGGCCCATGTAAACCCATATACTGAACTATGGCACAATGGTAACTGCTGTGGTGAAGTGCTTGCCTCCCAGAAAGGAGGCCCCAGTTCGATTCCTGCCCTGTGTGGCCCCACATCCACCTGTGTGGAATAAAACCACATCACAACTAATGATGTACTACTAGGGACCTCATCTCTTCTCTCTCTCTCTCCCTCTCTCCTTCTCTCAAAACAATAAAACAAATCTTTTTTTAAAAGTTTTAATGATCACTTACTTATACAAAGAGAAAAAGATTACACATGGCGTACTTACCACATGCAACATTCTATAAATCAGCTCTTTTCATTAACACGGCACTAGAATTTGTATTTTTTATTACCATCTAATTTAAATAGCTTGAGATCTTTTGAAATAAGAAATTCTGTGATTATTCATGGTATTCAAAGACTCCTAGCTTAGGGAACAAATTACTCTTTTTACATAATTGGACTCCCAAGGCTTTCAACATTAAACTCACAAAGATTAGCACTTTATAACTAGCTACAGAACTGTATATCCCTATTTCTACACTAAATTGTGAGTGCTTAGAAGACCAGATGGAATCTTTTTTTTCTTAATTTCCAGGAGTGCCTTGCTAAGTAAAGCGCCTTGCCAAAAACAGACACTTCCTTCAATTGGTGAAGAATAAATTTATCACACAAAAGATTCAAGCAACTGCTCTTCCTAGGGTTTTCTGACCATAATTTTTTAATTTTTGTCCACTGATAAAGTGTAATATCTCAGCTCTTTGGTCTATCCAGTACCTGCTTTTTGGAAGCCTAATTTATGTGGAAACTTACTATGATTTTTTTTTTTGAAAGAGAAGAGTTAAGAACTCAACTAGTAGACTTTGTTCTTATAAATAACTGTAGGAAATTTAGCTAGAAACAATGTGTTTAATTCATGGTGCACGCCTACCTGCTGGTCAGACCATGTTTTTTTGTTTTTGTTTTTTTGTTTTTTTATTGTTTTAGACAGAGAGAGAGAGAGAGAGAGAGAGCGATACAGAGAGAGAGAGACAGAGAGAAGGGGGAGGGCCCAGAATAGACTCCATAGTTGCACATCATCGGTTTTTCCACATAGTTTCATTCCACAGGTGGGTGCGGGGCTGCACAGGGCAGGAACTGAGCTGGGGTCTCACCCCGGTGAGAACCAAACTGGGGGAGCTCCCCAGTTCAGCATATGGGTCCACATGGGCTGGGGTCAGGATTCAATTCTCAGTTCCTGGGGCTACAAAGTGAGCACTTAACCCACTGAGCCATCCCGGCCTCCCCTGGTCAGACCATGTTAACCAGGACTCAGCCATAGGGGTCTTCTTAGGCCTTGCATTCCTGTTTCATAGTTTCGCCTGGAAATGCCCCTAACAATGATCCAACAAATAAGCAAATACCTAACCACACCATCACAAGAAGTATCTCATGGTTATCATTTGTTCTTATGACTATTGAAAGAGCATTTACCAGATGTTGTTTTTAAAAAAATATTTTTTAAAAGATTATAATTGATTTATTGAAATGGACATTACTGTTTATTTCAGTACATATTTATGTTCCATTTTTTTTTTTCTATAAAACAGCTCCTTCATACTTCACCCAGAGAATACAACTCTAAAATGAAAAACTAGTGACTGGGTGTGGGAGGAAAAAGACTAAAATTAGAGAGACCAACAAGCTCTAATATTAGGGTATTTATTTTGAAAATGCCACTTCTAATGAGAACTGAATTCTAAAAATGAATTTACTTGTTTAATATGTTAAACTTTTGTCCTAGCTTAACAAGAGAAATAGCTGGCCTTTCTGTATTATTTCTGAAGGTGTATATTGAGATTAAGAAAACAAACAATATTTATCTGTTTAATCATGTAGAGAAGAAAAATTAATATTTGGTCAAAAGGGAGAAGAGACTGACCAGAACAGGGTTAAGGCAAAAATAAAGAAACTTAGTGAGATGCCCTTGATCACTTTGTCTGTGGCTTCTAAGATCCTCCTCATTTTCAACTAAATAGTTACCATAACACAGACAGAATTAGATATCACTTGCTGCATTTAGAAGGTATACTGTGTCACCATGGTAACTGGTTTTGCTTAAACATAGCCCTGAATGTAAGAACAATCCAAATTAGCTACAGAAGAGACAGCATATAATATTCCTTGAGCTTACAAAAAATTTGCCTGTTGTATTTTTCTGAAATGGGATATTTGTGTTCATGTTTGTAAATTCTTTCTTTAACATTTTCCTTTCTAGGTAATGTGTTTCTGAGCACTCAGTTGTTATGATCCTGGAAACAATATTACAGATAAAATTTCAGGTGATAGTCAACATGTGAAAAGAATCATTTTTCTGTGCTGGCTTTTGTCAGTAAGTTCTTAGTGTGTGGAGAATAGATTGTAAAACCTACCACTTTAGCTTCTTACCTTTGAAATGCTTTTTGGGGTGGGGTGGGGGTGGGGCTCATCTTTGTGGAGTATTTTGGATCATTTTTCTTGAAATATTATCCCCAAATAGCACTTCCACCCCCACTGACTCCTCCTTATGATAAACTTGCTAAGAGAACAAATTAAAGCAATTTTTTAAAACTTAAAAAAAAAGAAATGTCATAATATGGTATTTAAACCAAGAAATATT
This sequence comes from Craseonycteris thonglongyai, assembly GCA_004027555.1. Classification (NCBI taxonomy): domain Eukaryota; kingdom Metazoa; phylum Chordata; class Mammalia; order Chiroptera; family Craseonycteridae; genus Craseonycteris; species Craseonycteris thonglongyai. Next base: position 64,609 of record PVKE010003790.1, read on the forward strand.
CCTAACAATCTTCTAATAGTTTTTACTTGAAGATTTATCTATAAGAAAAGAAAAATAATTTGTAGATTGAATGCCACTATATGTCTCTGTTAAAAGCATGTGAATTTTTTGTGCTTTTAAAGCCTCCATTTCTTTCTGTTATTTTCTGAGAATTAAATATGATACACTTTGGGGAACATTACATCATTGGCTATTTTAGTTTTCACGACCACACTCATTTTTGTACTAAAATGGCATAATGTCCATAGTGTTAGTGAATATTTGCCTGAAAAGAGGGAAAACTAATCATAGTATTTCCTTTACTGAACACTAGTGAAATTATCCTCTGATTTGGGCTGCAGGATGTATTCACAAAGTGTGTCCAGTGTCTATAGCTGCATCCCTTCCATTCAGAGGAATATAGCTACCATTTAATTGAGTCCCAATTAAGCACCGGGCACTTGGTGGGAAATTTAATATGTCATGTCATTTAATGCTCACAAAACCTTTCGAAGTAGGCATCATTATCCCCATTATAGAAAAGGAAACTAAGGCTCAGAGGGGTTATTTTCCCTAATTTACACAGCTCATAATTTGGCCACGCTGAACTAAAAATGCAGATTCCAGAACATATTCACTCAGAAGATACTCAGCCCATTTCTAATGGTGCCGCTTCTAAGTGTCAACAGATAAGGGCTCCGCTGTTTTTTTCATTAGCATTCCATCCCTCTGTTGGAAGATCACTACCGCAATCCCCTTAAATTACCACTAGGAGGCAGTAGTAGCCTGAACCCAACACCATATCTTGTAGTCATCCTCAGTGATTTGCTTTGAGCTGGGGTCTCCCATCTCCACAAAGAAGCATGTAACACTTTCTTCCTTCCCCAGACCATCAAGACTTGATTGTGCTGAAGTATCTCTTGAAAACTGTTAAGGACCTGCAATGTCCTGGCCAATGTGTGTAGTGAGAAGAAGAAAGCTAGAGTTCAGAGAAAGTTTCTCATAGCAAGTCGGTCATAGCAGTACTGGGGAAATGGAGGCCGTGGGACAAATCCATGCCCTGAACTCTCCCCATTCAGTGGCATGGGAGTAGGCAAGAAATTATCATCAGCCTTCCGGAGTGGTAAGAGCGTTACGAGAGTGTGATGAGAGAGATGAAGAACTACCGTTTCCCCTGAAGAGGAGGCAAGAACACCCTTCCACGCCCCTAATGAGAGGGACGCATGGTAGAGAGGGAAATCCACAGGTCCTTGAATGCCAGGGGTTATCATGTGTGTCTTGTAGAGCTTCTTATGCAGGCACCCAAAGGCTACTAAGGACATGAGCCAAAGGAACTTCCGAAAGAGGCTGCTGTTTGTGCATCCCATCCCTGCTTTCCGATCACAGTGTTTCCATTTACATCAGCTTTCTATTTTGGGCTTTCTGCATATGACTTTCCTTTATAAAAGTGATCTATGGTTTTGAAAAGTTCCAAAACTGCTTTATAAATGAAGTAACAGGCTTACAAGCACTTTCTTATATACGATTTCTTTCTTTGGCAATGAGCAAATTGCTGGAGCATGCTCCTTTTGATAGTACAAAGATTTACACCCAAGACATTCTGCAATGTCACGACCCAGCTTTGAAAACCCGCTAAGAGGAGTGGACATCAGAGGAGATGGCAGTCAATGCACAAGCCCAAGCCATATGCCGTGGCTCTACCAAAATGTCTTGCTGTGTTACGTGCCTGGAGACAAATCAGTGACGGAACGCCTGCCTGTGTTTTCTCTTTCAGATGAAAACTGCAATTATCAGCCTCCTTAATTAGAAGCAGATTCAAAGGGCAGAGTTGGCGGGTTGCTCTATCAAGAAAGGGACAAGGGGTAAGGGCTAAAGAAAACACAATTATGTATTAAGGAGTGTAATTTTTTACACTATTAACTCAAAGCAGGAAGCCTTAATTCAGCCAGGGGAGTGAAAAGAGACCAATCATGTGGTTCTTTATATGGGCAGGAAAAAATAATAAAACCTCTCTTTTGTAAATTAATGTGCTAGTTTTTCCTAAGAACACAGCTTCTATAATTTAGGGCAACAAAAGAGTTTAGAGGAAAAACCAGCTTGGCACCCAGCTGTTCCTGAGAGTGAATCCAGCTCTATCAACTCCCAGGTGTATATCCTTACCACATTGTGGGGTATTGTGGGCCTCGTTTTCTTCCTTATAAATGCCTGTGGGCAGGTCCATTGCAAGGACCAGAGAGAATGAATAAGATATGCCTGCCATGTGCCTGCCATTGTTTATGATGATGAGGATGAGGATGAGGATGGTGAACTGTAGTTGTTTTCACTGTGATTGGCCCTGAAAATAAGGATCCAGAGTTAGAATGAGGTGACTTGTATAACTTTCCCACAATCAGGATATTCTGGTTCAATAGCACTTTCAACTAACCGGGAAATTCTATTTGGTAGTGAATGTCTTGCTTGCTATGGAGAGAAGTGTTTTGAAGCTTCTCAGCAAGGAAAAAATATCATGAGAATTGAAATGGAGATACGGATAGTGTGGCAGCACAAATGTCAGGTGAAGACCATCTCTGCTCTAAGCTTGGTAGGTATTAGAAAAAGGGATCATTGGGGAAGCCGGGATGGCTCAGTGGGTTAAGTGCTCATTTTGTAGCCCCAGGGACCAAGGATTGAATCCTAGTCCCGGCCTGTGCAGACCCATATGCTGAACTGGGGAGTTCCCCCAGTTCAGTTCTCACCGGAGTAAGACCCCTGCCCTGTGCAGCCCCGCACCCACCTGTGGAATGAAACTATGTGGAAAAACCAATGATGTGCAACTATGGAGACTGGTCTGGGCCCTCCCCCTTCTCTCTGTCTCTGTATGCCTCTCTTTCTCTGTCAAAAACAATAAAAATAAGTCTTTAAGAAAAAAAAAGGGAGGATCACATGTATTAAGGCCCAACTTTGTGCCCAGTGTTTAAGCCGTCACTGATCGGCAAGAGTGAGAAAACATACTGTTCCGTTTTTTCACTGAAAAGATTTTACTTGGTGTAGAACAGGCTGTTTACAGAGCATTGACAGCTGGTACAATGGACTGGGTTTTGACAGTGTTAACATGGAGGAACAAAGAGCAGGAAAGGAAGTTCAGGGAGAAGTTAAATAAGGAACCATTCAAGCTGAAGTTGTGTGTATCTTGACAGGCATCACCTGCCACCCTTAGCCTTCATTCAACCAGGAAACTTTTACTTCCCAGGTTGGAGGCTTCTTGCTGGCCTCATACACTCCTGAAATCATCTCAGTATCAGTACAAAGTCCATTTGAAATTAAGCTATCTAGGGAAATATGATCTGGGCCAGTTTTCTCCAGAAACTCCAGAGGTCTAGAGTCAGTGTGTTTAGAGTGGCCAGGAGCTCATCTGGTTGGCACTAAGATTTAGGTACTCCAGAATGATTGCTGGGTCAAGGAAGACAGTTACAAGAGGAGCTCTTTCAGATAAAAGGGTGAAAAGGAGACCTGGTGTGGAAAAGCTTCCCTAAAGTGTCTATGGTCACAGGAGCATGGTATTAGAGAGTTTGTGCACTTGGAAGGTTTTCTAGAGCAACAGGCAAAATATTACAAAATAATAGTACCTTATCGGGATACAATTTTTTCTACTGAAATTATTAGAAAATAAAACCTTCATTCCCCATGTCAGAAGTCTATCAGGTTGACCATCATCCATCTCTGATGGGTAAAAATTACAGTTTTGAATACCTAAGCTACATGGGCCAGACTGAGGGCGTGGGCGGCCAGTGTGAGCCATATTGATTAAGGGCTACGGTCGGTCATACTGCTTAAGATGTGTCAGCCATAGGCAGGTTCCTTCTCCCAAGACAGGTTGTTATCGCTGGTGCTGCTTTTCAGAAGCTTTGTTTCCTACTTATAGCCTCTTGGCTAGAATTACTTGCTTACAAATGACGTTTTTCTTTTGCAAGTAAGAGGTCTAGGATAAGTATATGAAATCACCCTCTTTGAGTAAGTGCATCAATTTAATGCCTTGAAGTAAACAAGGTTAATGAATTGATGTATTCTGTGTAGTCTCTGAACGTAATTAAATTCAAATATTACCCAGGAGGGAGTCGTGTTGCTGATGGCCTTCCATGAGGACAGCACTGGGGAAAAACACAGCCTACACTCTAATTATTAAATCTTACCTCTTCATCGAGGAGGAAACAATCGATTGACCATTTTAAATCACACTGGAAGCTAGAGTTGCTTTGCAATTCTGTTATAAATCTTCACCCAACAGTCTGATTTTTTCATGCTTTTTACAGCGTTAGAGATTGTCCATGAGCCACAGAGGAAACTTACTTCATAAATGCCTATTTTTTTCCTGCGTTCACTTTAAAATCTCCATTCCCTTTCTAGTCTCACAATCTTGGGAGTCTCTTTGAGTGTCTAATCAATGTGTGATCAACATAGCATTTTAGCTATCAGACAGATTCCGCATTTTTTCTACTCATTCATTCTACCTCCCGGTCCCTATTCTCACATCTGCTTCCAAGGCCATTAAAATCTTAAAGGCCCCATAATGACAGCACACCATTGCTACTACTGGCCTGGGCATTGCCTGCTACTGTTGCCCACCAAGGTCACGTTGCACCAACAACACTGGGAGCTGAAACTCTTGTGCCCCCGCAACCTCTAAGAATAGGGTTGTCAGATTTAAAAAATAAAGAGACAGATAAGCAACAAACAACATTTCATGTAGGCTGTCCTAGATATTTCATTCACTATGCTAAAAAAATTGTTCTTATCTGAAATTCAAATTTAATTGGATGGTCTGTATTTTATCG